>VZRL01002658.1:983981-1024565 GCA_013397895.1 Origma solitaria | reverse complement strand
GCCCCACCGGGAGCTGCTGCCCCCCGCGAGCAGACGCCGCCGCCCCGTTCGCAGAAGCGAGTGTTGCGCCGGGAGCGGGAGCGAGCGCGGGCGGTATCTGCTGCGGAGAGAACGGCGAGAACGACCCGGACACAGACGGCGCCGGGCAGGAAGTGGCAGCGCCGCCGGTGCGGGGCCGCGCCGGGACCCGCCCCCGGGAGGGCGGGGCCGCCGCGCACTTCCCGGCCGGAGCGGGAGCGGCGTGCCGGGGAGCGAGCTGGGGTGCCGGTCACAGCTTAGCGTTCCAGTGAAATAAACGGGGAAGCGCCAACGCTTCCAGTCCCTCCGAACCCGCGAGGTCACAGCCCGCACCGGGCGCAGCTGCCGGTCGTGTCCCGTCAGCGCTGGATGCGGGCCTGGGGCTGGGGCAGCCGCCTGCCGGGGGGCGCGAGGTGTGCCCGAGCTAAACGGCAGCTGCTGGGCGGGACCGGAGGCACTCTGTCCCTTCCGAGACCCTCTGGAGAAGCGGCCGGGAGCGCTGGGCGGGGCGGGGATCGCTAGGCCCGCACTGACCCGGGGAAGCACGGGCAGCCTGTGTTCCTGCTGGGCGGTCTGAGCACTCGCCCAGCTCTCCCCGGGGCCGGGCCGGGCCCGCAGTCCTTCTCCGCCGTGCGGTACCGGGCACCACGGCTCCCTAGCGGAAACGATCCCTAGCGGAGCGGGGCGGGGGCGAGGGAAACACCCCAAGTACTGCGGCGGCCGTGACACCGTGACGCAGGCTGATTGCAGGAGAGATGCTTCGGTGAATCCAGGGCAAGCCTGGCTACAGATCGGCACGGCCGAACCCTGGGTGACTACCGGGCACCGCTGCCCCGCCGGGGAGAGCGCGGCGCCTGCTCCGCCCCTCCCCGCCCGCCGGGCCCGCCCCGCCCCGTGCCGCCGATTGCCGAGCGCGTCGAGCGCCGCCTCCTTCCCCGGCTTGCTCGGCGGCACCCGGACCTAGCCCGCCTGCGCGCCAGGGCCGCCATCTCCGGTCACCATAGTGACGGGTGTCCGCGACGCCGGGACTGCTCCGGGCCTGTCCCGCTGTGCCCCGGAGCGAGCGAGCCGCCGTCCTCCCCGCCGTGAGCCCTTTGGGTCTTCTCCCGCCAGCGCCTGCATGTGCTCCCGTGGGCTTCTGGATCCGCCCCCGCCTTGATCCTGCCTGGCGGGCTGCGTGCCGCCACCATGGCCGGGGAGGGAGACAGGAGGAAGCGCTTTATTTCAGCCACGGCTGCCAACTACTTCGGGCTGGATCCGGCGGGCGGTGCCGCTGCCCTGGCCGCGGGGCTGCACTCCCGTGCGGAGCTGAGCCGCTTTCTCGACGACGGCAATGAGTTCCTGCTCGTGGTGCAGCACTCGGGCGCGCAGCTCAGCGCCTCCAACAAGGTACCGTAGTGCCCATCACCTGCGGGTCCCGCCTGTTCGCCGCATCCCGGCGTGCGAGCGGGGATGCAGAGCCCGGAGTCAGCCCGGGCTTAGTGGCCGTAAAGGCTGGCCACTCCCAAATAAAGATTTGGGAGACATCTCTCTCCTGCGAATATCTATGAATGTCTCTGTGTCTGCTGAAAAGTACTGGTGGCTACCGTGCTTTAATCCCAGCCGGCAGGTAAATAGCACTCACTGTTCCCCTCCCCCGCTATGAGGAGAAGAATCGGAAAGAAAAGAACGCCGTGGGTTGAGATAAGAAAAATTTAAGAACGGAAAATAAATCAAATATAATAGTAGTTAACTACTAACACTCTAATAATAATCTTGATAATTGTAATGAAAAGGGGCGAGAGAGAGGAATAAAACCCAGTAGAAACAAGCGATGCGCAGTGCAGCTGCACACCACCCACTGACCGATGCCCAGCCCATCCCCAGCAGCGATCGGTGCCTCCGGCCAACTCCCCCCAGTTTATACTCAGCATGATTCTCTGTGGTAGGGAATATCCCTCTGGCCAGCTCGGGTCAGCTGTCCTGGCCGTGCTCCCTCCCAGCTTCTTGTGCCGCTCCTCACTGGCAGAGCACGGAACTCTGGAAAGTCCTTGACTTAGGGTAATTACTGCTCAGCAGCAACCAGTACATCAGTATGTCATTAACATTACTCTCTTATTAAACCCAAAATACAGTACTGTACCAGCTACTAATAAGAAAATTAATTCAATCCTAGCTGAAACAAGAACACTGTCCCCAAAGTCTGTGAAGACCATATGGTCAGCTGATGATACATTTGTTAGTGGATTGTGCCCATGTTGGTGCAGTTTTAGTGTGCTGTGTGCTGACTCTATGTGAGCATAATGCAGCCTGGGACATGGCACATTACCTTGCTGAAATGCCAGGTGGAGTTGGATGTATGAGTTCTTCCTGGGCATGGCTGCATGCAGGTGACTGGCAGGATTGCGTGGGCAATATAACTGCAGGAAATGGGACCCAATATGTGGCACATTGGCTGGTATTTGACAAATCCAAGGTGGGTATTTGTCCAAGGCATGCATTTTTCAAATAGATGTGTCCTTCTGTGAGCAAATCTGATGTTCATTGTGTGAAATGTTCTGCCTTGAGTGTTCATGTTCACCAAGCGACTCATTCAAGTGATAGTGTTGTGCACTCAGTGTCAGCATGTAGGAGGGGAATGGTGTGGTGCCAGCCACACAGAGTGTACAGGCAAGGTGTGGGTCTTGGCATGGGATCTGTTGTTCTGCAGTGAGACCGGGAACGTGGTTCCTGTTGTATCAGTAGCTTCACACACGGAAGAAGGAGTCCTTAACATGTGAAGTGTGAACCAGTAACTTGCATGTCTCCTTGGTTAATCTTCTGTGGAGTCTAGTGCATGCTCTATTCAGGCAAGAGTGAACATTTACATATACTAGTTTTTAGGGGTGCTGCTGAGCCACTGTCTAGAATACAAAGCAGATTTCAGCAGCTGTGGAAGATCAGATGAATATTGGTGCTATACTGTGTACCTGTTGCCTCAGTGAAGCTGTAGCTGTAGGTGTTGGGTTAAAGACTTCCTAAAAAAGTAGAACTGATACTGTCCAATAAAACTGAAAGCTGTTCTTACTATCCTTTGTTACTTTTAACAGAATAGTACCTAGAAGTTTACAATTGCTCAGAATTTAGGATTTCAGTTAGTGTATCTTTTTGCTGTTGATTTATTGAATGTTTAATTCTATTTTCCTGTTTTATGAATTCTCTTCAGGCACTAATAGTTCCACTAATAATACAGGAATTAATTTTATGGCAGTTTTTGGAACTTCACCGATTAGTTGGGCTGTGGAGGGAACATGAGTCATGTTATAATTTTTGATTTACTGATAAAGGAGTCTTTCTCTGTCCTTGAGAAATCTATGAATAGTGTTATGTATTTATAAACTCCAGAAAACAGTACAGAATATTTAGAATATATAGAAAAATATTCCTAAAGATATGTTGCATAAAGATACAATAAAAAATAGGCTTCATACTTAGTTTATTCTAGGCACAAGACAGAGTTTCTTTTTTGTCCGGAGAAAGTAGTAAGTGGAGTTTTTCAAAATATAGTAAGAAACGATGATATTTACAGACACTTTATTCTGTAAAAGGCTTTATGTATTTGATGTTGGGAATCAGGTTCCTATGGACTCAGAAATTAGTATAATAAAAATTTTAATTTTCTGTGCAAATCAGATACTACCAGAATTTTATCAGAGCCCAGAGGGAGTAATATGGCATTTTATATTTTTTTCTTGGTGCAAATTGTTTGTGTAAATGGTGTAGGTAAGTTAGTGTAATATGCAGACAGTAGCAGCTTTCTAACAAATCCTGTCTTCTTGATTATTGCAGATTGAAGCTACTGATTCAGAGAATAATGTGCTGGTGTTCTTTAAGCTGAGACCTGATGTAATTACAGAAGATAATCTTCATAGTAATATTCTTGTGTCATCTATGCTAGATTCACCAATCAACACCCTTTATCAAGCCGTACGACAAGTTTTTGCACCAGTATTACTGAAGGTGAGTGATATACCAGTTTGAATGTTCCGTAGATTTATATTGAGACATTCGAATTCAATAGGATGTTAACTGATTCTGAGCTAGATTGTTAATGAATGCTAGTTAAAATTTCTTAATTAAAGAAACCTCCTGTCAGTAAGGGTGAGAGGAAGATTCTGGTTTCCTGACTGGAAACTTGGAATACACTGGGCAGTGGTAGTAAATGTGGAAAACAGCTCACACATTTTCAGAGTGCCTTTGTAAACCCAACAAGTGATTTTTGAGTTTGTGATAAAAATGTTTTTTATAATAATCTTTTAAATTGTTAAATGAAAAGAATGAGTTGCTCTTCCTTGACTTTAGGGGGAAAAATGCTACATTGTCCCACTATGTGGCTGGTACTTAATCTGAAGTTTATATTTTTCTTTAAGATTAATGGGAAGGAAATAGCAATTGCTTTATCATGTGAGTCACAATTTTTGAAATTTTCATTACAGGATGAAAAGTGGAGTAAAGCATTTGATCCCAAACTCCAGAAACTTTTAAGTGAGCTTGAAGCTGGCTTGAGTACTGCTCTCAGAAGATCAGATCCCAGTTACACAGGAACAAAATTCAGTGAAGATGATGTGCAAGGTTTGTTTTACAATTATGTCTTTTATAGTTAATTTTGAATTCAGAGTAAATAATTTATTTACAAATTGAGTGTTTAGTCGTCCCAGTGATTGCACAGTGTGAAATATAACTGGCTGTTGTTAGTACACTGGAATTACTGACAATCATACCAAGAGACCAGAGTTGACATTTATACTGCATCTAGTCAGGATCAGAAGTTAAAGGATATTACATAACCATATAGTAAAAATTTGCTTTTGAAAGTATGTTCTGACTGAACGTATTTTATGAACATTCTTTTATTTAATATATAAATATTTTCTATTTTATTTGCAGTTATACTTACACCAACAGATGAATTTCAGTTCTGGAGAGAATGTGCTCGTCATGGAAGTAAAGGGTGTAGTATAGAGAGAGCTTCATATTTTAGAGACCTATTTGAGGACATTGCAAAAGTATGTTTTATTTTGTATGGTCAGGGATATATTTCTAGACTTAGTAAAAAACACTCTTCCTATGAAATATATGTCAGTATCTACACTCTTTTCAAATATATGAATATTAACTATTGACTAATTGAATATATAACTGTTTAGTTAGTTTTCTTAGACAAAATTTTACTTTAAATGATAGATGCATGGGAATGCTGACATTTAAGTGGGAGCAGATTTGATCATTGAATACTAAGAGCTGCTGTAGAAATGGAGCATTATGCTACAGTTGGTGAACTAGAGATTGATTTACAGGATAAAAAGGATGCTATTAACACTGTCAGGCAAAATTTTTGGCACTCATAAAGCACCTTCTTGAATAGTGCTTCAGATATCAATGAATACATCACATGAATAAACTTAAAAAAGTGCTTGGTTTTTGAGAGGGCTGTAACATATTCTGTTATGCAATAAACCTCAGGAAATGATACCACTTGCCAGCTTCAGAGAAGTGTAAATGTTTCTACCATACTATTTGCAAAGTAAACATATTAAGGATATTTTTTTCTAGGATTATTACAACTTGGATACTCTCTCTTTATTTGACGTTGTGGATTTGGTGGAGGCTACCAAGGATACTGTTGATAGTGTGTGGAGACAAACAGAACATGATCCTTATCCACAGTCTCGCATGCATAATCTCTTGGATGTGATAGGTAAACCTTTATGCAGTCTTTATTAAATGAACAGTTGAGAACAGTAAAATGGTTCCTTGAGCAGAGACCTTCTTCCTGATAAAGGCATCAGTAACACATGATGAAGGTGCTTTCACATAGCCCACATCATGAAGGTGCTTTCTTACTGTAATTATGATCCATGAATATTATTTGCCTTCAAATATGCAATAATTCAACCAGTTTTGGTAGATGTCTTCACACATGCTTGGGAAGATGATATATAGTTAGAAGATGGAGTTGTATACCTTTCAGCCTATGGACTGAATTTGTCATGCTTCTGACTCCCTGTGTTTCAGTCAGAGGAGAAAATTTGTTTACATAAACCCCCATTAAAGGTCGATTTGGTCTGTGTGGAGGTAAGAGCAGGAATGTGCAGAGAGGTTCTTCTCTCATTCACTCGACAGCAACCCAGATGTGTGTGTGTGTGAGAGAGGAAGGGTTGTGGGGAGAAGCCAGATGCTGCCATTGCTGCTGATGAAGACAGGCGCATGGAATCTGGAATCCAAATCCATCATCTTCAGATGTTGGACCAGCTTCTGTTTACTTTGGAGATGTTCAGGAAATTTATGAGTGTGAAACAAAATAATCAGTTATTGCTGCTTTTATGTGGTATGAAGTCAAGATACTACACTAGGGTTTTTTTTTGTTTGTTTGTTTGTTTGTTTGTTTTTAAAATGTGATGTGGTGTAACCTTTAAAGGAATTATTTTAAACAAACATAACATCTTGCTTTTTTATACTCTTTTGTCTTCTAGGTGGCTCACTAGGTAGATTTGTTCAGAGAAAATTAGCAGCTTTGAATTTGTGGGAGGATACTTTTCACAGTGTTAAAGAAAATATACAGGCTGGCATCTTGATTTGTGAGCAGTGGGTGTCAGCTTGTGAGTACCTAACTGGACAACTGTGGCAACGTTATACTCTACATCCATGGAAAAATGAGAAATATTTCCCTGAATTAATAGCCAAACTTGGCAAACGTCTTGATGAGGTAGAGATTTGAATTATACATATTAGTTTCGTTAGACACAGAATTAAGCAGCATTGTTTTAAGTTAAGAAATGGAATTAAAATACTTTCATAGTCTTTTCAGAGTCAGATAGTATTCCATAATCTGTTTGTCTGAGCCTTTCAGAAGTTTCTTGTAAAAAAGGAGAGATATAGGTACTTGTAAGTTTTATACAAAAAAATATTGGATATACCAAATATCTTTTTTCCCCTTACAGGTGCTAACTGTTAGAACACTGCATGAAAAACTTATGTTCTTTTTACCAGCTGGAGAACAAAATTCTTTACATCTTTCTCATGTGTTTGAGCCCTTTGCTGGCCTAAATCCTGTACACTATAATCCTTACACAGAGGTATAATGCTTATTTTTAATTTATTCACATTCTTTCTGTGTCTTTTTGCAACATGTATAGTCCTGAACTAACACATGAACTCATTATCCCTAGCCATTATGGAAAGCAGCAGTCTCTCAGTATGAAAGAATTATTGCACCAGCGGAACAAAAAATGGCAAGCAAATTGAAGAAATTTATATCAGAAATTCAGGACAGTCCGCAGCAGGTATGGGTAATTTTGCAGTCTGAAAACTTTCCTGAAGATTAAGTTATTTAATTCTTAAGCAGTCAGTTTAGGGGATAGAAGTACTTAGAGCCAAAGACAGCACTACAGCATAGTGTCAGCTTATGTTTAATTTTTTTCGTGAGAAAACGATAACTTTTTAAAATCTTTGTATTCCAGCTTCTTCAAATATTTCAGAAACATAAGGAACTGATAAAGCACCCAAATATAAGCAAAGAATTGCTTTTTGAAAGGGAAACATTGCTAGCAGCACTTCAAGATTATGTCAAAGGTATTTAACTGCATTAGTTTTTTTCGCAAATGCTAGAATCTTTATTTACTTGTAGGATTATGCGAATATTCCTAGTATATTTTTGTAACTACAATGATTATCTAAGGTTGTTTTATTAGGTTGCTGGTCTAATGAATCTTTCGCACGTGTTAGGCTATGAGACAGACTTTGAAACTCGATGCCATGGTGTTCCTGGTGATGTTTCTGGACCACTGTCAGGCAAGAACCTTTCTGAAGTTGTCAATAATATTGTATGGGTACAGCAGCTGGAACTGAAGGTAATAGATTCTGTTCCTGTTTAGACACAAATTATCTTAGAATGTAAAACATGATATTTGACATGTCTGTGGGGAGTTCCACACAGAAAAATTGTGGTCTTCCCAAGAGTTACATAATCAAAGTTCCTTATCAGTGGTGCTGCTTGCTAATTTGAATTTTATTAACAGACCCAGAATGTAGTCTTTTTGTAGTAAACGGAACTGCCTGTTTAAAAAAAAACAACAACCAAACCCAAACCAAAAAACACAAAAAAACCCCGCCAAAAAAACCCAAAGCAAAAAAAGGAACACCCCACCAAAATCCGAACAGGTGGTGTTTTTGTTAAACTTTACCCTCCAGTTTGCATTTTAAAATTGTATTTAAGATTCACAGGTAGCCAGATTCTGAAATCCTAATTCTCTCTTGTTATTACTAACCTTTGTAGTGTCCTCTTGAACTCAAAGAGGTTTCTTTGTAGTACATTTTGAGCTTGTGCCTGCCAGGGAATTTACAGTAGTAGAAGTAAACAATTGCACAACAATTATACAATAATTCTGTGTTCTCTTAAAACATACTTGACTCTACTGTATGTTGTTTTTGTAAGTTTGTATTTGAACTTCAGTTGGAAACTGAATGTTTTTTGGATAACATTGACCAGCGAAAACCAAAATGTTTTTTGTGAACATAATTGCCCTCTACAGTAAGTATAGATTTGAATGAGAAGTTACTTATCCCAAAATAACTGTTAGCCCAGTTCAGCTGATGTGTGTCAGTTGTATGTCTGCTTTAGGCTGTGCTAAATTTTTTAATTGCTCTCAGATCTTTACTAATTTTATTGATCAGGGTTTTGATTTGTCCACATGTAGATGTGAAATTCCATTTCAGTGACCTTTGAGTATGGTCATGGACCTTATAGATGCAACAGAAGACTCATGGGAGATCTGTGCCTTTATAAAGAATTAGTTAAAGACCAAGTGGGATATCGTGGGATATTTTAATAGTGGTGGACACCATTGGTGGGCAGCTTAATCAGACCCAATTTACTGTGAAGAGAGTTTGAACATCTGGGACAGTTCAGGATTCACTTTTTTTTTCTCTAATCAGTTTTTGAATATGACTTGTATGTTTTGTAATACTGATATTTATTGTAGTGATTTTTCTTTTCTGATTGAATACTGGGAAGTTAAGCTTCTTTTTTTTGTTATTGTCTTTAAGGTGGATGATTCTATCAAGCTGGCAGAGGCTCTTCTGTCTGATTTACCTGGATTTCAAACTTTTCATCGAAGTGCACATTCTTTTCTGGAACAGTTAAAAGTGTACGAACAAGAACAATTTGATGATTGGTCTAGGAATATCCAGTCAGAATTGTCAAATCCCAAGTCAGGACTGTGGTAAATATACTCTTGTTTAAATAATGTTTATTAAATAATGAAATCTGTAGTGTGGTGTAATTCATTAGAACTTGACAAAAGAAATAAAGAAGGATTACAGAACTGAGAATAAATGGAGAGACAAAATAGAAGAATTTATAATACTTTCATCATCCTGCCAGTCTTGGTACGGTGAAGTATACAGGACAGTATCATTAATAACTAATTAATTGCTAATATTATAGATACATAACTAGTCTTGCTTTTTGTATTAGCACCTGGAATGAAAGACCTGTTTAGTTTGCTTGTTGTTTTTACTTGTTATCCATTGTAATCCATATAGTGATAAGGCACAGAAACCAGATGGGATTATAGTATAGCTGTGATGTACAGATGACACATGTAGGGTGACAAATTAATTGTTATTCAAAGAAATTCTGCAGTCTACATAGGGCAGATGAAAGAAGGGTAAGCATATAAATTTAAACTTCATGAATTTTGTTTTCCAAAATAATAACATTTCTTTATGGGATATTAAAATATATTTTTACAATTTTTGTTTTAGTTGATTGGCCACATAGCTTCTGTCCACAATTCTCAGTGTTGCAAACTTCCTCCGAAAAATATTTGACCACAGTTTCAGAGGATACAGGAATTGATACTTAAGTGAAAACCTTTATTTTAATGAAAATACTCAAATATATAACAGCCATGTAATTTATTAATACCATAAATTTTTTTTATTGTGAGATATTAAAAGATGTGAACTGGTTAATTAAAGAAGAAGAAAAGTATCTCACTACAAAGGGGAATACAATGGATATGAGAACAGGAAAAGAGATGAGAAAGAAAAGGAAAAATGAGTGAAGCTGAAGTGATTGTTAAAGGATGGTGGTAGAAGCATGGCTAAAATAGAAAAAAAATTGGACTAATGATAGGCTGATGTTTTTATTAGGATCTGGTTGCATGTACCAAAATGCTCCCCTGATGCAAGTTCTGGTTCTTAGATTATTTTCTACCCACTTTGCAGTGCTGAAGACTGGGGCAAGTAAAGTGCCTGCTTGAGAGAGTGTGATGGATACAGTGTAATTTAGAAATACTGTCTAGCTGTGAGTTACATGTTAACTATTGTCACAAACCAAAAAAACTTTGTAAACAAAACTGATAGGCCTGTCAATTTTGTCTTGTCTTCATTGGCTTTGAATTAAAAGAAAGGTTGCTGGAATAATTTCTGAGTAAACTGAAATGTTAATAAGCATAGAAAAACATAATAGAATGACATCAAGCTTTTTAGAATAATTTGTTATATTATGATAAAATGCACCTAAGAAAGGATAAATATGAAATTGTATTCAATATTATGGTTGATTTTGGTTCAGTATCCAAGCTAATAGCCCTGTGATGGAGTTGGATCACATTTCTGGAACGTTAAACATACTTTACTCTGATCGGTTGGTGACTCTGCTAAGAGAAGTACGTCAGCTATCAGCACTTGGGTTTGCTATACCAGCTAAAATACAGCATGTTGCAAACACTGCACAAAAGTTCTGCAAGCAGGCGGTCATCCTCAAGCAGGTATAAGATAATGCCATAATAACTTCCTGTTCTGACTTCCCAGCTTTAGTTTGTAGAACTTTCCTACAGTGCTGTCTTTTCCATCTGTGTGGTTAAGCTTTTTGCTGTGCTTGTCTGTATGAAAGTGACTTCTTTCTTGAACAAATTAGCTAAGTCCCTGAAAGAAAACAAAAGTAAAAAAATGCTATACAATTTCAGAATGTGTCTTCTTTTGAAATAAAGTGTTAAAGCCATATGAAATTACTGTATGATATAAAAGATAAGTAATTAGCTGATGACCTGGTTTCAGTCTCAATTTAGTCTCAATTTTTTATAATTATGACTGAAGGGAATTGTCACAAAATGGAGCAACTTCTCCTTGCTATTGCTAGTTTTCAACTGAAAATATATTAGTATTTTAATGGAAGCATGTGTGGGTTTTTTGGAGGCATGTGGTATATTTTTTTGAATTGCATTTAATGCCTCATATGTTTTTGTTTTGTTTATATTTCAATTCAATTTCGCATGAGGTGTCATTGTTATCTGAGTGAGATACCCCCACAGCAAAGGCAGAGATGACATAAGACCTTTTATTTGTCCTTGTAAATTTAATCTCTCCATTTTTACAGGTGGCACATTTCTATAATTCCATTGATCAACAAATGATCGAGAGTCAGAAGCCAATGATGTTACAATCTGCTCTAGCATTTGAACAGATAATTAAGGTGAAAGAATTCTCCTCTTTTGTCTTTTCAATTTCAGTGGTATCTGTGCATATTCTGTGCTGCTTTTTCTACATTTATTATGTTGTAATTGAAAAAATTACATCATGGTAAATAGGTGAAGTTGATTAGCAATTATTAATGTCACATTTTTTGTTTTGATCTGTGCAGATCAAAGACCAAGAGAGGAGTTTGAGGTGTCCTCTCATCTTCAGACATCTGCTTATGTTTGTGGGGCAGGAGTCTGACCATCAGTTGCCCTATTTCAAACTCTATTAGGAGTGTGTCATTAGTCCTTCTCCCATGCACTGATGTAGCTATAATGCTATGCCTACATGTGTCTGATTTGCCAGATTATTATGTCTCTGGTGCAGCTAGAGAAAGGCCCTCCATTTTTTGCTAGGAGTAAAACCATCTTTCTCATATTATCACTTCCTGTATGCTAGCTGGTAGACTGTTTTTATCATTAAATCTTACAAAGTTTGTGTGTTTTTAAAGCATTCGAAGTCCGGTCCTGGAGGAAAAGCTCAAATAACGTGGGATAATCCCAGAGAACTGGAGGCTTATATCCAAAAACTCCAAGCTGCTGCTGAACGGCTTTCCACTGAAAATAGAAAACTAAGGAAGTGGCACACCAACTTCATTGAAAAGGTATATTCTCCAGATGAAATTGAAATCATGTCTGTTATCACACCTTAAGCTTTCTTTTATTTGCATGTTGGTGAGTGTGTTTATTATTCCTTAAAATTCTTTTAACAGGTTATATCGCTTATGAATATTGATCTACTGCGGCAGCAGCAGCGTTGGAAAGAGGGACTTCAGGAGCTCAGAACTGGTTTTGCCAGCCTCGAGTCACAGGCAGGGTTTGATTTTCATACTGCAAACTGTGAACATTTGACTTACCAGCAGTAATTAAGATTTAAGACTCAAACATAGCATGATTGAATTAATTTCAATTAAGGAGTTACTAGCTGTCTTAGGAAAACGTCTGTGTCCTAGTTAATGCCAGATGTGGGGTAAAATCTCAGATGAGGAGGATGGAGATAAGTTTTTTTATGTTGTACTGGTTGTGGAAGAAGAACTTTTGATCAGTGACAGGTGTTAGATGAAGAAATGGGAAAACCGTGGGTAATGTAGATCAGTTAATTGATCTGAGCCATTAATGCGAGGTAAAATGAAGAAATTGGTACAGATAATGGGTGATCCCCACACAGAATGGAACAAATGTATAAAATTTAGAGTTAAAATATATTTCTGCCTGAAATAATGAGAAAAACATATTTTTGTTTGTTCACTTATCAACTGACAACTTTTAGAGTAGACTCATAGAATCATTAAGGTTGGAAAAGACTTGTAGTATCATTGCCTAAGGTAATAAAGATTTTGATTAAGAATATAATATTATCAAAGTAAGCTCTTTTTCAAGTAATTTTCCTATAGCCTTCATCAGTCAAAGGACTGTATTCTTAGATGGAGATGTTGTTCTTATCCTTTTATAATGTAAACCCAAATTACTTTTGTTGGTATTTGCCAGTCAAACAAATGCAGTATCTTTACAGTATTTCACTTCTAATTTTGTAGAAGTAAAATTCTAAAGTTTTCATTCTCTCAAGATAATATGAAAAATAAGTGTATTGATTCAGCTTCTGGTTTGTAATTTCTTTTGAAGTTTAGTTTTTATCTTAAAGTCAGTATATTTTATGAAAATAATCTAGATTTGCTTTGGGATCTGTTTGAAAATTGAAAATGACCATTTAGCTCAGTCAGTCAGAGCATGATGCTAATAATGCCAAGGTAACAGGTTTGATCCCTGTAAGGACAATTCACTTAAGAGCTGGAATTCATGATCCATGTGGTCCCTTCCAACTCAGAATATTCAGTGATTTACAGAACTTCAGTGTATGATAAGGCTTTGTGTGTTCTTACAGTGCAGTGTAGCAGATTCTGATGAAAATCTGAATTCTTTGAGGTAAAATGTTACGTTAATTTATTAGTTAACATTGATGTGTGGAAACATGAGAATTTTTATAAATACTATTTGAAAGGTAGTTTACGTATTGCAAGAAAAAAGAAGGTGTGATACAGGTTTAAGTCTCTCATTCACCCAGCTCTTTATCTTATTTCCAGCAGAGTTGTGTGCATTGTAGAGTAGTCTTGAAGAATGTTATGGTAAACCAATGGGTGATGAACGTCAGTGAAGCTCTTAGGCTGATCTGCCTTAGAGACTGTTTGATTTGGCTATATTTTTTTATTCTTATGTTAATTTGAAATAAATGCAATAATTCTAGATCTTCTTAATGTTTCAACTGATCACATAATCAAAGAATATCTTGAGTTAGAAGGGAGCCACAAGGACCATCAAGTCCAACTCCCTGCTCCTCACACGACTACCTAAAACTAAACAATGTGACTTAAGTAAGTTGTCCAGATGGTCCTTAAACTCTGACAGGCTTGGTGCTGTGACCAAGTCTGTTCCAGCAAGGTGATCACTGAATTTTTATTAAGATCCTGGTCTTCAGATTTTGCACTATGTGCAGTTTCAGCTTGTAATTGTGGTTTGAGGAATAAAATAAAAATAAACATTATTAAATTTTAGGGCTTCAAATCGAGTGATATGAAAGCTTGGAGACGACACTGGAATCATCAACTTTACAAAGCTCTGGAGCATCAGTATCAAATGGGCTTAGAAGCACTCAATGAGAATTTACCAGAGATAATTATTGATCTGACATTCAAGTAAGATTTTTGGTTTTGCCTTATAAGAAAATATTCAGGCTCCGATTACATTAAAATATTAGTTTTTCTGTTATTTGTTTCACTTTTTAGGCAAGGCCGGTTGCAATTCAGACCTCCTTTTGAAGAAGTACGAGCTAGATATTACAGAGAAATGAAGAGATTCATCTCTATTCCAAATCAGTTCAGGGGAGTAAGTGAAGCAGAAGATGAATCTATATTCACTGTTATGACCGAAAAAAATGCAAATGGATTTCTGACTGCTTTCAGTAAAGCAGAGGATTTATTCAGAAGGCTGTCAGATGTTTCTAATCAATTCAAGGTATTTTCAATATTGGACTGATTCATTTTTTTTCCCCTTAGATTTGTATCATTTTATGCTTTGGACATTCTAGAAGTAGCTGAGGAATGACATTTGTGCATTATCGTCCTTTGCTACAAGGCATGAAAGCAAAAGCTTAGCAAGTCCATCCACGTTAAGTCAACCATTTAAGCACATGCCTAACTTGAAGTATATGTATAGTTCCCTTTGAAATCTCTCAATAATAGCTGACTTTGCTGTTTTGATTATCCTTAAATGTGTGAATACGTCAAAGCATTTTTTACCTCCTGATTTTTGCACTAAGAGAATCTGTAGGCAATTGAAGGAGCTCAAAGGTTAAAGAGAATGTTACTTGAAAATACTATTGAAGTATTTAAATGTTATTGAGAAACAGTTTTTTAATCTGGAAACTATTTGTTTTCCATGGAATAAAAAATAATGTTGGAAAGGAATGGATTGTAATTGGCCAAGTAGATATGGAACCTTTGGTGGAGACACATCTTTCTAGCAAACAGGACTGGGAAAAAAATTTCAAGGCATTAAAAGTCAGAGGGAAAGAAGCAGAACGTCTTCCAAGGTATTTTGTAACTCTATTCTTTTGTTTGAATAATGTATTCTATCAGATATTTTAAAGGTAATAGTAAAATAGAGATTTTGTTTTTATGTGAAGATATAGATAGAATTTCAAGTGTTTTTAAAACGATGTACTTTTAAAATGTTTAGGTTTTAATTTTAATTTTTAATTTTAGATACTTTGTGTTATCTGTGCCATCTTGACTGCAAACTTTTAATTACTTCCTCTGATATAATGGGAAGCTTCCTCAAAATTCAGGGCTGATGGTGAAATATTGTAAAACATAATATTTAAAAAAATCTTTTAGCTGAGTCCTGTACTTGTGAAATATATATGGCAGTTAGGCACAGTAGAACTGTTGCAGTAGAACTTGCCGTCTAGTGATAACTCTGAGTAGTAAAGATTTTCATGAGTTCATGGACAGACTGAGGTGAATAGAAGAGAAATGGCTGATGTGCCATATAGCCGGAATCAACATGTTGCTGAGAAATCCATGAGCTGAAAATATTGATGTGTAGAGAGGATACTTGGGAAGATATCGAATAAGGTAGACATTTTTCTTAGTGCTCTTTAGGCATCTACTTATGGTCACTGATATATTAGATATTGGGCCTTGAAATGACTCACTATGGCTTTACTTCTTATAACTGTTGAAGGCTGGGTTAGTAAACTCTCATGGAAATTAGGGAATTAAAGACATGAGTATACAAATAATGAAAGCTTTTTTTTGAGTATGGTAATAGCCTTTTTGAATTTTATGGTGCTGGTTATATAAAATCAAGCCATTTTCTAAGTATTTGGAGGAGCAAAGCATTGGACATCAGTCTCTGTAAAACTGAAAGTATAGATGAATGATTGTAGTAAATATTTCAATACTATGAGTAATTTTTCCAATAAGCTGTGACTTTTATTTGTAGAATTATAAGGGAAATATTTTATTAGGCTGTAAAGTCAGGGTAAACTGTAAATATGCATAGATCTTAGAGATATTGAGATGTAAGTATGCTACTGAATATTTGCTGTCTTTTAATCTCTTTTTTTAAAGCACCATCAGGATAGATTGTTTAACTGTTAATTGCAACCCTGTGAAAACTGTAATTGATGATTTCATCCAGAAGTTGTATGATGTTCTAGTTGTTTCTTTGAGAAAATCTATTCAAGGTAAATAACTTCAATGAATAGTATTTTGTTTGTTTCTGTTGTACTTTGGCACATTTGTGTTAATGTAAATAACTCTTTTAAAGAAATATTTTAATTTCAGGCACAGTGAACTGCAGAAATCACAATTCAGAGAAAGCATTCTGTTACTGCTGTGTATTCCTCAACATTACTTTTTCACTACAGATGTAACCTAGGACCCTTTCATGTCCATTGTGTATCTTTCCTGTTCTCTTGTTTTGGCCACATCTGTTTCATGTGTAAAAGAATACATAGGAACATTATTTTTCTTGTTTCTTGTATCTGATGGAAAAAAATGTTGCTTCAGGGAGGAAAATGTGTTTTATGTCTGGGGGCGGAAAATTTCCTAGGTTTCCTGGAAGGCATCATAAAATATTGTAATAAAAATGCTATTAGATTTTTCTTTTACAAATTGAAATATTTAATGAACAGTCTTAAATAACATAGACATATTCCATAGAATTGCTTGTCACTCAGATTGTTGAAACTGTTAAAACTGAGTTAAAAATGCAGAACATTTCCCTATTTTGGGTGCTCGATCTATATCTGGAGCACTAGGATGAAATGGAATAACGTGTAGATGATGAGGAATAACAGTGCTTTGTGCTTTAAATCTAACATTTGTCACAGGAAACATAGAACAGGGATCATGCACAAAGTGAATTATTTCCATAGCCTGAAAGGTGATTCTTTCCTGGAAGATTTCCTGGAACTGTACAGCTACTTTCTCAGTACCAAAAAAGATATACCTTGGTAGATAAATACAACATTGTAGCTTATTTAGGCATTTGTTTGTAAGTCTTTTCAATATATAAAGGTCGCTTTAGTTAGTTAGTTAGTTAGTTAGTTTCTTTAATAGAACCAAACCAAACAAAACCGAAAACAAAGCCAAAGAACCAAAAAGCATCTGATTTTCTCTGTTTACCTAAGAAAAAGATGTATGCAACAACTAATGTTGTGTCATTGAGCATCTGTCTGACTTGGGTATTTAAAACTTCAAATATTTTCTCCATGATAACTTTATTTTCCATCTTTATGTAGCTCACCTGTGTGATGTTTCTACATTTCTCAGCAATGCCATGGAAACACTAGTGATTAGGCCCCAGACTGTAGGGGAAATAGCAGAAGACAATTTAAAATATTTAAGTCTACAGGAAAATAAAGAAAAGGTAAGATGCTGTTTTCTTCTATCCAGAGCAACAGCTACAAAACTGTAATTACTTTCTAGTATGGAAACTTACATTTAATAATAACTAATAAAGATTATGCAGAGGTCATATAGGGTCAGGGCAGTAGTGCATTGAGCACAGTAATTTGTCCTGCAGTGGAGTGGTTTACTGAGGGGAAAATATGAAGTCAGGGTAACATATTGGATACCTTTTACCTCTAATCTTTAGCCTGTTAAATTTTATGTGGCTCCTGAGAGTATAGTAACACTGAGTGGATTTCTTTTCCACAGCCTTACCTCATCTTCTCTTGAGAGCAAATACATGTTTGACATCCAAAATATACTCTGGTAAAGTGTATATTGATTACCCATTACGTGAAGGATCCCTCTTTTTATTTTTCTTTTCCTAACTGCCATTTGTTAACTTCCTTCCATTTATGTCTCATACCAGAAGAGATGTGGACAAAACAGTTCCTACTTTTCCTTTTCATGACACATGACTGCATTCTTCTTTGTTGTGTCTGGTATCAGTCATCTCTGTTCTAGACTGAAGTGTGTTAGTTTATCTAATCTTTTTTTATGCATAAACCTACTCATAACTTTGATCATCCTTGTTGCCTTTTGGTAGGTCTTTTCTTTCTATTTCATTTTTCTGTGTGACCAATGGATTTTTCTGTTTTGAAGATCTGAATAAACTATGGATTTATATGATGAAATAGTAATATTGTTTCTTATTATCTCTTTGATCTCTGTGACTCATGAAGTTTGATTTGCTTCCTACTCCTTAGATTAAGCTCACATTTTGGTAAAACTATCTGTCATAACCCCAAGATAGCAAGTCTGAAGCACAGTTTTTATCTTAAGATTCAACTTGTACATGTGATATTTATTTTTTCACATTTATGTCACTTCGTGGTTATCTACTTGAATTTTACTTGTCACCACTATCATCAGTCCTTATTTCTTGTACATTTATTCTGCAGTTCTTCACAGGTAAAGTATTTTAATGCCTGGAATAGCATAGTATCATTAGTAAGCTGTATCATCTCACAGGCTGGTCCCCCTTTCCAACTCTTTTATAAGCACTTTGAGCAGTTCAGAGCAGGTATCTACAGAACTCCATGGGTGACATTTTTTGATTGCAGGAACTAGCTATTTCCTCCTAACACTGCTTTCTGTCTTTTACCCAGTTAATTATCTGTGCAAGGACCTTGGTTGTTGTGTCAAGGTTACCAGTTTTTCTTAAATGCCTTGGATAAGGGTTTGTGTTAAAGCTTTCTGGAAACTAACAACTGGAATATATGATTGAACTTTCCTTCATCTGTACCCTTACTGATGCCTTCAAAGAGCTCTGGTTTTACAAGATTGTGGAGTTCTACAAAACTGATCCTCCCGAGTTGATTTCTTAGCCCCAGTGAGAGCTCAATGCAGTTATTCACATACAGGTGTCTACTCTTTGAGGGATTTCCTGCATATCAGAGAGCTCCATACAAGGCTCAAGGTAGATAGTAAGACACAGAATGTATAGGAAGCCCCATAACTTTTGGGGCTCTGGATGTAAGGCAGATGCGATACGGTAGAGGATCTCGAGTAGTGCAGGAAACCTCTGTCATTAAATGATTGAGACCTTGGTTTCAGTGGAGTTTTACATGTCTGCTTAACAAGTCCATATGCAGGCATCTAGTTTTAGCTTAAACTTTATGTTGTATAAAGATTATCTGCTTGGCCCGTTACTCAGTAAGGATGGGTATAATTATTTACATTTTGTTGGAACTCTGGGAGAATTATTGGATATTGAAGAGAATTACTTTGTATTACTATTGCCTGTTGTCTCTTCTTAATTTTTAAAGGAAAGCATACATAACAGGACATTTTGGTAAATGTATAGAGCTGTATGTGTTTATCTCAGATGATTCTTCTGACTTACATAGTTTAAAAGTATTGGTTTGGTTTTTCTTTTAAATTCTGTTGTCTCTTAATATGTGGGAAAAAAGATGGATTTTTTCCCTGCATAAATGGGTGACAAAAACTGGTGCTCCTTTAGATAATTTCTGTTTATTTGGAGTGTCTCTGTTCCTTCTTCTTTTTTATACTGTATTTTTATGGTTAACCCTGGTATGCAGCTAAGCACCCACACACCTGCTGGGTCATTTATTCACTCAAAGGGCCTCCCCCACCCCTAATGTGACAGGAGAAGAGGAAAGGAAGAGTAAAAATGAGACACCTCATGGACAGAGATCAAAATAGTTCAGTAAATGAAGAAAGAGAGAAAGAAGTAAAAGAAATGAAAGAAAGAAAAGAAAGAGAAAGAAGGCAGTGTTATATGGCATGGGTATCTCTGCCTGGCTGTGTTTTATGGGTTGAGATAAAGGCAGTTTAAGAAGTAAAGCAAAAGCTGCACAAAATCAAAGCGAACAAAGCGTTCATTCACCACTTCCCATGGACAGGCAGGTGTTCAGCCATCTCCAGGAGAGCAGGGCTCCATCACATGTAACGGAGACTTGGGGAGACAAAGACCATCACTCTGAGTGCCCCCCTCTTCTTCCCCCAGCTTTCTATGCTGAGCATGATGCCATGTGGTGTGAAATGTCCCTTGGGTCAGCTGGGGTCAGCTGTCCTGACTGTGTCCCCTCCCAAACCCTTATGCACCCCCAGCTTCCTCATTGGTGTGGTGAGGTAAGGAGCGGAAAAGGCCTTGACTCTGTGTAAGCTCTGCTCAGCAGGGACTAAAATATCCCTGTGCTATCAACATCATTTTCCTGACAAGTCCAAAACACACCCCCATGCCAGCTATTCAGAAAAAAATTGACTGCATCCCAGCCAAAGCCAGGAAACATACACAGATTTATCAAATCCTAGTGCTCTTCTGCTGTTCTCCAATTTGATTGAATTGATCTCTGCAATATATAAGGTGGCACTTACCTCTTTCATAGTTAATGTTCACTTCTATATATCTCAGGATCAAGGTTTAGATTTTCTCTAAATGCCTCAGATGCTATTTTTTCAAATGTTTTAATGTTATTCTATAAGTATTAAAAAAGCAACTGTATATAAGCTTATTATCTGTGCATTCACAATTAGCAATTTGCATATATATGCTTTAGATAAACACGATTTGCTGAATTTTTGCATTTACACTTGCTTTTGATCTTTCTGATTTTAGATTTTTCTTCAGTTTCAAGAGGCTGAAGATAAAAACAAACTTCTGCGAACTGTGGCTGGTGCAGGTTTGGACACTATCAGTAACCTAAGAGCTACATGGGATAAATTTGAATTAATGATGGAAAGCCACCAGCTTATGATTGCAGAGCAGGTAGCAATGAAAGCTTAACATTTTAGCTGAAAATGTTGAAATTATTTTGTATGTATCTGGAGGAATACTTTTTTCTTAGATTAAATTAATAAATGTTCTCAGTTCAGTGTTAACACCAGTGTTATTGAGTTGAGGGAGAGCTGTCTGAGGAAGAATACTTCAACTTTTAAGCAGTAACTGTTAACTCTGAAACAGTAATTAGGGGAAACTTCTGTTGACCTGATCTGTGATGAATGTTGCGGTTTTGTACTTCTGTCTCAAAACAACTTTCTGGTGACAGAAATGGCTTAATAAATGCAATGGTTAACAGAGAAAAAGAGGATAACAGTTCAAAGATAGTGTTCTTATTACTTTTTCATGTTTTTGGTATTGAAGCTTGTTATTTTCTTTTGAGTTTACTTTGCTAACCGATTTTTAATCAAGTTGTAGTTATCAAGTTTTGAGGTTGATGTTTTGGTTTTGATCATAGTTGTAGATACAAATCACTGAAAGAATGTAATTTTGTGGATTGCTTTGCAGGTGGAAATGATGAAAGGAAATGTGCTTTCACGTATCAATATATATCTTCAAGACCTGGAAAAATTTAAAGCTCGCTGGGATCAGCTAAAGCCAAGCGATGATGTCATTGAAACAGGTGATCAGGATGAACTCAAGAAAAGTGCTCAGATGATAAAGGAAAAAAAAAAAGAATTTGATGATCTTGAAACCGTGAAAGAAAAACTCATGTATGTATGTTTATTTCCCTGTATATCTTGTTCAATAATGTATGGATCTTATGCAGCAATAGTATATCAGAAATGTTCACTAATTTTTATTGCAGCAGATAATGTAAGTGATTTAATTTGTATTACATATTTTCCATTAGCTTTTCAGGGTCCTTTTAGTTGATTTTACCTAGCATGAATTTCTTAAGCTAAGTTTTTCTAGGTGTTTTTTGGATATGTAATTTGAGAAGTCTCTTAAGGTCTTGCAAAAGGAAGTTTGCACACTAAAGGCTTGATTCTGACTTTTGAAATTCTCACTAAGAGAAGGTTTGGGATATTGGTCCAAAAAGAACCTCAGTCCTCTTGTAACTTAAGTGGGTAGGAGCTCACCTGTCCCACCACTAAGTGTCCATACTCATTATTGCAGATCTGGAGAGGATGAAGTTTTCTATTTAATTTCTTACCTTGGCATGTAAATGATGGTAAATAAACTTAGCATATTCTTTTTACCTAGCAGGAAGAAAAAATCAATTCAAAATTATTTTCTTTCCAGCTTTGATTTTAATTCTCTTTTTTCATAAATAGAAAATAAATGAAAATTTATGGAAAATAGTTGTGAATATGGGAGAAGATAATTGTGTAGGAGAGTTATCCCTCATATTTCTGTATATGAAGGAGATTGTAAAGAAATTGCAGTTGGCAGTGATGTTCTTCAATAAAGCCAATGACTTTTCTTAAAAAGTATGATGATTTCTGTATGGTACCATTTCTTAAACCATAACATTACAGTGAAATAATGTAACCCATAATGCAATGATCTTTTTATATAGTGAAGAATGCCATCATTTTAAATTGGAAGAGCCTGACTTATCATTGTCAGAAGCTGTAAGTCAAGATATTCAGAGTTGTGCAGAAGTCTGGGCACTGTATGAAGAATTTTATCACGGTTTTCAGGAAAAAGCCAAAGAAGACTGGATTACTTTTAGGTAACATTTTGTTACTTTAATGGATATACATGTGTAGTTGTAGCACTGTGTTGTTTTGACGTTTTTATGTTTGATTTTCATGCAGAAGTAAAACATACCTATTTGAAGAATTTTTATTTAACTGGCATGACAAACTGAGGAAGAAGGAAGAACATACTGTAATGACAGTAAAGTTGCAAAAAGAAGTGGACAAATATAAAGTAAGATGCTAATTACCCTGGAGGTATTCCAGGCCAGGTTGGATGGGGCTTTGAGCAACCTGGTCTAGTGGAAGGTGTCCCTGCCCACAGCAGGGGGGTTGGAACTAGGTGATCTCTAAGGTCATTTTCAACACAAATAATTGTGTGATTCTATGAATTTCAAAAAGGCCTGTGAAACAAAAAATGTCTTGGTATTACTGGGTAATATTCTCCATTCTATACTTCATTGTTCGTTTCTTACCATAAAGTCAGTTAAAATAGAACAAAATGTCTTCTGATACTGTTTTGAACATTTCACTTACTTTTGAGAACCTTTAGTTCTCTACTGTAAACAGAATTGTCATTACAGCTTACATAGACACAGTTTTACAAAGAGTTGTCTTCGGAATCATACTCCTAAACTTTAAATTCAGGAACTGGAAAAACTTTCCCTCAGTTCAAGAATTTAAACTTTCTTTTTGTTTGAATAGCATAATCGAATCAAAACTCCATAATCAAAGAGATGCAGTTTTCATAAAGAGTAGATAGATTCAAATGTGCATTTTTTTCCATAGATGATAATTCCACTCCTAAAATATGTAAGAGGAGAACATCTTTCTCCAGACCATTGGCTGGATCTCTTTCGTCTTCTGGGTCTTCCCCGAGGCACTACACTTGAGGGTTTGTTATTTGGAGATCTGTTGAAACTGACAGATGCCATTATAGAAAAAGCAATGGAACTTAAGGTATGAATAATTTTAAATACAGCATCTAAAGGTTTTTTGTGGTTTATTTTATGTAGTATGGCTTATTTTGTGGTGTTCCATATGCATATATTTTTATTTTTATTTTTAATACTATAGGAGTAGAATTTGCATTATATTTTTGAATGGTGAGTTAGAGCTCTGTAGTTTCATATGAGATCTATTCTTGCTTTTAAATAGGATTTGAATTGTCGAGCTCAAGGTGAAATCTCAATCAGAGAAGCATTACGTGAGCTTGAACTCTGGGGAGTTGGAGCTGTCTTTATGTTAACAGATTATGAAGATAGCCAAGGCAAGACTATCAGGCTTATTAAAGACTGGAAGGACACAGTCAACCAAGTTGGAGATCATCGCTGTCTTCTGCAGTCTCTTAAGGACTCTCCATATTACAAAGGTTTTGAAGATAAAGTGTCCATCTGGGAAAAAAAGCTAGCTGACTTGGATGAGTACCTGCAGAATTTAAACCAAATTCAAAGGAAATGGGTCTATTTGGAACCAATATTTGGTCGTGGAGCTCTACCCAAAGAACAAGCTCGTTTCAACAGAGTTGATGAAAACTTTAGGTTAGTGTTATGGAATGTGATTTACCTTTTGTAGTATCTTTGAGATGTAGTCTAGAATATTCTCCATGGTGAAAATATATGGAACAGTTGGAATACGTATGGAGAAGAAGGTCAGCGACAGGAGTTCAGAAGATATATATGTGTGATGGCGACGTATAGCTGAATAAAGGTGGTACTGTTTTCATTTGACGGGGTACATATGAAGAAAGGAATCACGTGAAGCATCAAAGATCGTGAACAAGGCAGGAAAACACAAGATAAGTCTTATCAGCAGAAGTAGAGGTGATATAATTACTTTTTCAAGAATCATGTTGAAGACCATCACTTTGCTCACTAAGAAAGTACACACAGATTTTTGGGAGAAACAGATGGTTTATTTGTTCCAAACAAGTCAAAAGATTAAAAGGGAGTCAGTTTTAGAAATACAGAAAGATATGTAGCATTACCTGTCTTGGCTTGAGTTGAAATGAGTTGAAATAAAAGTCAAGAATTGAATTTTCTTGGTTCTTGATAGAGAAAGTTTAGCAGGAAACTATTGTTTTTAAATTGCATTGGAGAGACGTTGAGGTAAATTCTGAAATGTTTCATCATTAGTACTATAAACTGAAAGTTATATGTCAGCTGTTTATATTACTTGCCTGTGTGTTTTTATTTACTTAATTTTATATATACCATATTTAAATTAAAGTTATGATGGATTTATGATTTTTTTTTCTTTTTTTTTTTCTGCCAAGATCCATTATGTCAGATATCAAGGGTGACAATAGGATAACATCACTGAATGCCCGGGCAGGAATAAAAAATATCTTAACTACCATACTTGACCAGCTTCAGAGATGTCAGAAATCTTTGAATGAGTTTTTGGAGGTACAGTGAACATTAATACAGTTTTTTATAAAGAAAGTTGGTAAACTGGAGATTATATCAACAAAATTGAATTTTTTTGTTTTCTTATAGGAAAAGCGCTCAGCATTTCCAAGATTCTATTTCATTGGAGATGATGACTTATTAGAAATTTTAGGACAGTCCACGAATCCTCTGGTTATCCAGTCTCATCTTAAGAAACTTTTTGCTGGTAATGCATTAATCTTCATTTGTGAAATGTACTTATTCAAAACGAGCTTCTTCAAAGCTAAATATGTTGCAGTTGCTCGCTTTCCATGACTAGACACTTAGTAATTAATATTTGACTTTGAGAATATATAGCTTCATTGATGTTTTCTGATTAATAGGCATTAATAGTGTGAGCTTTGATGAAGAATTTAAATACATAGTTGCCATGAAGTCTGTTGAAGGAGAAATTGTGCCACTTAGAAATAAAGTTTTTCTGTCAAATGATGTGGAGGTAAGAAAATTACATCCTAGTCTAGTTCAAGCATTTTTGAGAAATTAATTTGTAATGTAATTTCTGAGTTTTTTCATCTCTTTGTCAGGTGTGGCTAAACAGTTTGGCTTCAGAGATGAAGGAGACCCTGAAAAAAATGTTAATTGACTGTGTTGATGCTGGAAAAAAATCACAAGATTCAATTGATCCATCGCTCTTTCCTTCCCAGGTAGTAGTTGATTCAGTAGTGCCACTGTGTAGTCTTAGATTTACCAAAGAAGTTATTTTTCATTTCAGAAAGAACTATAGATTTGGATTTGGAAGAAAATAACCCCAAATAAATCCATTTTACTCCTTTATCATATAGAGAAGTTCTTAAAATATGTGCTCTTATAAATTCCTTTGTAAACATTTGAAATATTCAAGTATTTTACATGGCAATCTGACATATCATTTACTGGAAAAGACTTGCTGTGCTAGATTACATTAGAAATTTTGGCAAAATTTTGCCAGATTATAAGATGGCTTTATTCTTATGAGCATAGCAAAATGTAGAGCTTTGTTTAAAAATTATACAATAAAATATTTAAAGTATCAGACATAATAAGCAATTGCAAATTAATTGAAAAACTGGTTAGTTTTTATATGTGTTCTGTCTTTATAAAATGTAATTTGAACTTTCTCTTCCAAAGATTCTTTCCTTGGCAGAACAAATTCTGTTCACTGAAGATGTTGAAAGTGCTATCAAAAACCACCATCTGCAACAATTAGAATTAGAACTCACAGCTAAACTGGACCATTACACTAGCATTGGTAGTGGCATAGAAGATACTGGGAATACAGGTATAAAAATGATAATTAATATATAATTCTTTATTATGACTGCAGTTGTATAGTATTTTACATTCTCTTTATTTCAACAGGAAATTATATAAATCTGTCTCAATTTGAGTTCATAAAGCTGAGCTGCATAAAGCCACTCGCCTATTACAACCAAGATTAGACCTTAATATTTCAGAGTAAACAAAAGGTTTTTATATATATTAGAAATTGTCTTGGAGAATTTATGTATTTCGCAACTACTTGATTTTCTAAGAAGTTTCTATTTTTTAGTTTATGTATCTACTGATAATTTGTCCTCACCTACAGCACTGTGCTCTAGTGCTGTGTTTCACAGGAAGTGGCCAAACAGCAATTGAGGTACATTATGTCAAGCCAGTATATTCTGTACAACTGTGCAGTTGATTCTCTTTTTCTATGTTAGATGTACACATCTGCCTCTGAACTAATAGTTCTTGAGTACCTCTGAGGCAAAACAAGCTAATTATTCTCAAGACATGATTATTCTGAATCTTACGTAGTCTGAATGGGTTAGAATAATTATGCCTCTGAGTGCTTTTTCCGCTCTTTTGACCAGAGGCAGGGCTTTGAGTGACTACCTCAGATGTAAAATTCTATACTGTAGGTTAGGTGAGCTTTTACCGTAGGTATACAGAGACTCAATTTGACGTAGCTGGTAATCTTCCACCTCATTTCTGTAGCTGCTTACTGCATTAAATTCTAGTTTACAGTTTGTAAACCGTAAACATCTGATACATTAATTAGAAATAAGATCCATATCACCTACCTCCAGAGCTCTGTAAGTGTGTTTCTTTATCAGAGCTCCCTTTCTGTGCTCTTTCTATAGCTGTTTGAGAAATTTCATCAGTTACAGAGGAGTGTTCATTTAATCTATTGTATAATACATTATGTTAACTTTTTAGTTTGGATAATAGGTGTGATTTTGAAGTGAATTGTGTGATTATAACCACTTACTTTGCTTTAATTCCCATCATGGAACTATATAGAATCACACAAACTGGATTTCATTCAAATGAAACAAAATTAAACAATATGCTCTAAGTGTACACTTAATGTGCCCAATCTGTTAATGAACATTCATTCCACATCACCATAATTATTTTGAGTAAAATCTCCAGAGTGCATGTAGTGTGGTTTTTGGATCCTCAACAGATCATTCAGCAGGTTGGGTCACACTTATTGCTGAAGTGGGTATGGCTATTAGCACTCTTGGCATAAACGGCTTTGCAGAAAAGCCTCTCCCTCTTCTTTTTCCTTTCCCTCTCCCTCTCCGTCTCTCTCTCTCACTCACTCCCCCCATTCCCTTATATAGTGGCAGACAAAACCACTTCAAAATGACTGAAGTTACATGATGATTTGCATTGTCTGTCACAATTTTATGCTGCTTGCTTTAGAAAATGGAAAACCTTTATATAATTCAAGCAAGGTCTAAATAAAATGTGCTCATGATAGAAAGCAGCACAATGAACTTGCGAATGGGTAATGTGCGTCTTCTTTACTACACTGTTGTGGTTTTTTTTTTTGGTTTTTTTTCTTTTTTGGTATGATGATTTGCAGGATCTGGAATCCTTGCGCTCAAGCTTAAAGCTCTGATTCTTGACATCATTCATAACATTGATGTGGTAAAGCAGCTGAATCAAGCTCAGGTTCACAGTGTTGAAGACTGGGCTTGGAAGAAGCAGCTGAGATTTTATATGGACGACCAAAAATGTTATGTTCGGATGGTAGATGCTGAACTCCAATATACTTATGAATATCAGGTGTGGTATTTTTAATTTTTACTTAATGGCTTTTATATATGGGTCAGACACTTTCTTATTTCATACTTTCTGCTGATTGTCTCCCAACTGTTGCCATTTTTCTAAACTTTGGTGTGTACTTAGCATGTTACTTCATAGAAAATATTAAAAGATAGGGTAATAATTTTTATTCCTGATGCTGATGGGATAAATACAAGTTGTATCAAAGTAGGTGCATTATCATATAAATATTTTCTAATATGCTTGCTTTTATATATTGGACTGCAGTTTCATCTGTAGTTGTGAAAAAATTTGAACAATACTTTGGCATTTGGTATAAAATTAAGAAAACTTCATAAACAAATTCATGTACTTAATGGGACAGAAATTTTGGCTGTTGCTTTATATTTTAAAATTAATTACTTACGACAAAACTAATGAAATTACATTGCCAGTATTTTCTCTCTACCAGTCAATATAATTTGTTTTGTTTTTGCAGGGTATTGCCCCAAAACTTGTTTATACACCATTGACAGATAAGTGTTACTTAACTCTTACTCAAGCCATGAAGATGGGCCTTGGAGGAAATCCCTATGGTCCAGCTGGAACTGGGAAGACAGAATCAGTAAAGGCTTTGGGTGGACTTCTTGGAAGACAAGTATTAGTCTTTAATTGTGATGAGGTGAATATGGTTTTGTTTAATTAAGGAAGTAGATATCTGTCCATATTTCATTGAGCAATATTGTATTCCAGAAATAATATTAAATACTGTTTTATTATATAAATTATAATTAATATTAGCAGTATTAATAATATTATTACTATGGAAATCTCTGGCTATTTCCAATGATATATTTTTTAATGGATGGGAAGACAGTCTTTTATGTTTTTTTGTTATTTGAATTTTGACAACATTCTTTTTAATTTCAAGGGCATTGATGTGAAGTCAATGGGGCGCATATTTGTGGGCTTAGTGAAGTGTGGTGCCTGGGGCTGTTTTGATGAATTCAATAGACTTGAGGAAGCTGTATTGTCTGCAGTATCCATGCAGGTTCAGACAATTCAACATGCATTGAAGAAACACAGTCCTGTATGCGAGATGCTTGACAAAAAGGTACAGCAAAACTTAATTACTTTGTTCGCATAGGCCAAACTTAAAAACTGACTACTGTAACTAAACATAGTCCGCCTAGCATTTCTCATTACTGTTTCATTTGACAATATGTCATTCTAATGCACTTCTAATGCTAGGTTGAAATGGATCCTAATTCTGGAATTTTTATCACTCTGAATCCTGCTGGAAAAGGTTATGGAGGAAGACAAAAACTGCCTGATAACCTCAAACAACTTTTCAGGCCAGTTGCTATGACTCATCCAGACAATGAACTCATTGCGGAAGTTATTTTGCATTCTGAAGGCTTTAAGGATGCTAAAATACTGGGTAGAAAATTAGTGGCTGTTTTCAATCTAGCAAGGTAAGCTTTCACCACCCCACCTCCCTGCTCCTTAGTAAGGTTACCTTTTTAATTCTCTTCCCTTGTAGCTCTTAAATCTAAATGGTTTACCATGCAAATCTCTGTACAGATACTTCTAAAATATAAAAATATTGCAATATATTGGGAGGTTGAGGTGTGAAAATACCTTGAACACAGTTATAATCTCAGCGGAGCAAATTGGTGCTCCACTAGTATCTCACTAAATATAAATGTGAGCATATGAATGCTCACAAGCATTGTGCTGTATCTAGACTCTTGAAATTGTTAAAGTGCAAGTGACTATTTGGTTATAAGTATGTGCATTAGAGTACGAAGATCAGAGGTTACAATGAATGCTGTTAAGGTCAATAATAAACATATGTTGGATATAACCCCTCTGGAAATTCCAGAGTGTCATTGATATATTTCTGAAATGCATTTCAGATGACACTACAAATACTCACCAGTTTCTCTTTTGACCAAACCCATATTAGAAGTGTGTTCATTCACCAATCCAAAATTTCATGTGCTGTCACCTAGAGCTTATTATAGCATTGTTCTGTTTAAATTCAGGGAGCTTCTGACACCACAGCAGCACTATGATTGGGGTTTACGAGCACTGAAGACTGTTTTGAGAGGCTGTGGCAGTCTTCTTCATCAGCTGAAGAAAAGCAGTGCAAAGCAAGAAGGTAAGATTAACCATATAAAACTTTTGATACTTTAGGATCTTGTACAAATGTAATTCACTACAGCTTTTTTATTCACTGGAGTTTTAAGAAGCCATGGCTGGGATCTGTAGGCATTTTAGAAAAGAAGTAGCTATAAAAGTCCATCTTTACTAGATCACAAAAACTTGTCATATTCTAGATAAAGCTTTTATATGATGGTGAGGACATGGATTACAGAACTTCGTTTGGGAATAATTTTAAATGCTTCTCAATGAATTGTTTTCTCTTGGCTTATGTCACGGTCCACTCGTAAGTGGACGCGTGGTGGTTTGTTTCAGCTATGATCTCAGAGTGCAAAAAAGAAAGTAAAGGAAATAATTCAACGAGTCAAGAGAGTTAAATTTTAATCTAAACAGGAGCTTCATTAATTGTGCCCATAAAGCGACTTGTGATACAAAGAGAGAAAGAGAATAATGGAAAAGAGAGGGAGGAAACGGAAGAAAAAGGAGTTTATAACCACCACCACAGGTCCACAGCCATCAGGCATCTCTAGGCGTCCTGGTCCAGAAGGTATTCCTCTGCCTCTGCCTTTGATTGATGTGATTTCACGGTGGGGAAGATCTTCGGAATTCATCTGTTCCAGAGCTCTTTTATGCTAGTCCATACACCTGGTCCCTCCTTGTGACCCACCTTTGCTCCCCCTTAATTCTTGTGGAGATATGCCAAACTCTACCTGGCAGGCCACACATGCCAAGAGAGGAGTGTCTGAGACGTGGCTGGCTTTGGAGGCAGGGAGTCTGTGGTCTCGTCGTGCTCCCTGGATCTTTCACAATAGCAGGGACTTGGAGACAGGTGCAAAGCCTTTGTTCCGTACCAACTTTAGCAAGCACAGAGCAGTTGCTCTGTACCAGCTTTAGCAGGTACAACATTCCTTGTGTAAATCCTGCACCTGTGGTTTCTGATGAGAAATGTTGAGACAGAACTCGATTCTTTGACTGACTCTTACAGCTTAGTACAGGAAAGTTGATCCACTGATCCTGTCATTATTCATTAGTTATCAGACCATTTTGATTCTATTTGAGTTTTGCAAAAATTGTCACACGGCGTTAGATTCAGATTGGTAGACAGAGACAAATAAAAGGATAGGTAGAAATTACAGGAATGTATTAGACTAGACTGAGCCACTGTATTTTTAAAATATTTTTTAATATTGTTGAGGTGTTAAATGAGAGGGAATTAAGAGTGTGGAATGGATGAACATTTCACATCTTTAGGAGACCACTACTGCTTTTTGGTTGCTTAAACAGCATGTATCTAAAAGTTTAAAAACCTTGGCGTAACAAATGGTTTGCATTTGGCCAGTATCATAACCACCTCCTATCTGTATAGAATGCATTTGTGGGCATATATCATATTTACAGTAAGTATACTAACTATGCCTAGCTTCCAAGTAGAATGGTACATGAATTGGAATGTAATCTATGCTCCAGTTCTGCTTTCAACATCTGAGCAGTGTCGATGCAGGTTCTGATATATTCAACGGAGAAAAACCCCAACAACAGCTTAAACTGATCTGTTTGCTTTGTTTTTATTTCCAGTTAATGAAAGTCACATAGTAGTTCAAGCTTTGCGGCTGAACACCACATCAAAGCTTACATTTGCAGACTGCACACGTTTTGATGAGCTGGTTAAAGATGTATTTCCTGGCACTGATACTAAAGATGTGGAATATGCTGAGTTAACTGCAGCTTTACAACAAGTCTTTGAAGAAGCAAACTTGGAAATTATAAGCACGCAGGTAAACATCAACTACAGCAGCAAAGCAGTATTATTCTGAATTAGAACTGATTAATATTACATTCATCTGACACATTTCTGTTTTCTTTTGAAAAATCTTTTGTAAAAAAGTGAGAATAACTGGTAGTTAGATTCTAATTACATGTATGCAAAAAATTAAATGTGTGTTTGAAGAATGGCTGATCAGTTATGTAATTGGAAGAAAAATAGTGCAAGGAAAATTAAGATGTGAACATGTGACACAATTTCATTCAAGCCAGGTACAAATGCCAATGAATATTTTGGGGAGTGGAAGAATTAAATATGTGAATACTTGGTTTTCTCAAGCAGTTCTCTGTCTTGTTTATATTTATTTACTTTGAAAATGGACGAAGTTTTGTGACTGAAAATTTGTTAAATTCTCAGTAAAAATATGCCCAAAGATAGCTATTATTTTTATATTAGTAATTTAGTGAAATGCTTGTAACATGCTTCTAACAATAAATGCTTCTAACAATAAATTTTTTCATAAATTTTAGTAGCATAATTTTAATTATTCCTGTAAATATCTACTGTTTAAAAACCAAAACTATAGAAAGTGTGTGCATGGAAAGTACATCACAGAAATACTATAAAAGAACAAGTTTGATTTAGCTTTACAATGTCATGTAACCATCATCTCTTCCATTGTCTAGATCAAGAAGGCTTTGGAGTTATATGAACAACTGCGTCAAAGAATAGGCGTAGTTATTGTAGGTCCAAGTGGTGGAGGTAAATCAACGCTGTGGCGGATGTTGAAGACAGCCCTCGGTAAAACTGGCAAAGTAGTGAAGCAGTACACAATGAATCCCAAAGCCATGCCTCGGCATCAGTTACTGGGCCGCATTGACATGGACACCAGGGAATGGTCTGATGGAGTGCTCACAAGTAGTGCTCGGCAAGTGGTGCGAGAGCCCCAAGGTATGTCTGTGAGGGCTTACAGGTCATGACACTGAGATTACCAAAATCGTGCCTTTTTGGGTGCATCTTTTTATTGTGTTTTTGCTTGGGGATAGCATAAGGCAAGAAAAACTTCTGGTAACAGTTGCAGCCAAGAGCCTTGGAATATACTTTACAAATTTTGTGAAAAGAAAGCAAAAATAGGGAGCAGAAGGTAAAGCATGTAAGCATATAAGGAATGTCTTTGTAGAACTTTAAGTCATAACAAAGAATAATAAATAGGGTTAGGATAGCAAGGGGTGATGTTTTTAAACTGTTTTTCTTGGGTTTGATATTTTATTTTTGTGTCTGGAAATAGATATTACTTCATGGATAATTTGTGATGGTGATATTGATCCTGAATGGATTGAATCTTTGAATTCCGTTTTGGATGACAACAAATTGTTGACTATGCCCAGTGGAGAAAGGATTCAGTTTGGTTCAAATGTCAACTTTATATTTGAAACTCATGACCTTAGCTGTGCCTCTCCTGCTACAATATCTCGAATGGGAATGATCTTTCTGAGGTAAGTCACAGGAGTATTACACACTTTTAAAGTAAGCAAATATACTTTCCTTGAAAGGTATTCTCGAGTGGAGGGAGCAGTTGGTTAGTTGGTTACACTTAGGAAGCCAGTCACTGGGGAAATTTCTTTAGGTTGCATATCCCTTCTGTGCTGTTTGTTATAATCTTTTGACTTAAATACCTCAGATTTTTTCAAAAAGACGTGGTAAATTCTTTGTTGTAGAGCCTGAATATTGGTTAGAAATTGTTAAAATATTTTACCAGATTTTTTCTGGAATTTTGTTGTTCCTTTGAAACAGTCTATTTAAAGATGTGAATGCCTTGTATTTATCCGAGTCTTGTTTTGCTTTGACTTAGTGACGAAGATACAGATCTTAATGCTCTAATAAAGTCTTGGCTAAGAAGTCAGCCTGAAGAATGCAGATGCAACCTTGAAAATTGGATTGGGGACTATTTTGAAAAGGCTTTAAACTGGGTTGTAAAGAAGGTTAGTAAATGAACACTTAATCAAATTTCAGCTTCTGTTAAGTATGATCCATTTTTCTAGTTCAGCACTGAATAGATAATTCAGATTAATTTTTGAATTGTAAGTAAAAAAAACAAAACTCAGTGCTTTTTCGATAGAATTATAGAATTTTAGAATATCCTGAGCTGGAAGGGAGCCACAGGGATCACTGAAGTCCAATTTCCGGCCCTGCGCAGGATCACCCGGAGAGTCAGACCATGCACCTGAGAGCATTATCCAAGCCCTTCTTGTACTCTGGCAGGCTTGGTGCTGTGACCACATTAATGGTGCTGTTTCCTTAAAGTGATTAATTCTGGAGCAATTCTAAGAAGTTCCCAGCAATTGATTGCTGTACTTAAAGTTTTGAAATATTTAATATCATTTTAACTAATAAAGACAGATACTACATTTCACAGAAATAACATGCATTTGGTTATTCCACACCAGACATTTTTCTATACGTTTTCAAAGATCTAAAAAACTTGACTATCTAAACTAAAAGATAAGAAAAGGTGAAGAAGTTCTTTTCTGGATTGATGTTATTGTCTATCACAAAAAAAGATGGTTAAAATTTGTCAAGTTGCACAGTGTACACTGAAGATTGTGATAGGCTGAGGAGAAATGTATTGTTATAAGAGTGCTAGAGACATACGTGGAAAAGTATTTTAACTGTTCAGAATGCTAAATTTTAACAGCTCCCACAAATCTGTTCTGGATTTAAGTAAATAACTTTAGCTCTTTGGGATTCTACTCAAAACCTTAACTGAAAAATGTTTTAATAGGTGAAAAGTAATATGTAATTCCAACATTATAAAAAGGGTAGTCTGAAACATTGTATATTGTCTGGATTCTGGGACTCTGGGATGTACATCATGTTAATTGTTCTGTATATGCTAGATTTTCTGAAGGATTCTAGGTGCTTAACAGACTCCCCTTCTGAAGGAGTTGGATTTGCATTGATCAAATAGCTTATGTACACAAAAGATTTTTTAGGACACTTCCCCACTGCTGTGGCCAGTGTGCTAGTGTTTAAGAGACCTGCATTTTTTCTCCATGGGGAATGTATATGGTCCTGTTGTGTTCTTCTAATTATATTTCCTCCTGGTTCTTTCACCCATGGCGTTTTTTAGACTTTTAAAGTATCAAAGGAAAAAGCATGAAATGGTTCCTGAGGCTGCAAATCCCCTTTGGTGTTAAAGAGCTAAATCCATAAAGAATCTGTTCAAAGGGGAGATTTCCAGTATACAGTTATGTTTATTCCTTATAGATTCTCAAAATCTGTGAGGAAAGTTCTGATTGCTTATCCTAAGTTACATGAACTCATAGTCTGGAATTAAAACCTCCAAATCAATGCTTAGAAATAATTTAATGCCAAGTGCTTTTTCTAGAACAATAGCAGTGTTCAGATCGTTTGTCATTTGTGGAAATGTCAAAAAGCAATGAGTAATAACAGCATGCTAGGAACACATAATATTTATAATGAGGAATATATTTGAATCTACTGCAACTTTGAATTTACAGAACGACTTTGTGGTAGAAACAAGTTTAGTTGGAACTGTGATGAATGGACTGTCTCATCTTCATGGGAGTACTGATCGTGGGCAGTTTATTATTAACTTGTTACATGGTCTTGGTGGCAATCTTAATATGAAGTCACGACAAGAATTTGCAAAAGAGGTAATCTCTGTGCTCTAATTTGATTTTAATTTGCGCTATCTGTAGGGAAATAGCTGAGAAGTAATGTTTTATGTGTCACTGATACATTCATTGCATCTATCCCAGATAGCAGTTCTTTGATCCTGCACCAAGAGATCCTGGAATGCCTTTGTCCATACTGCTTAGTGCAAGGACCCCACTGTAGCAGATTGCGTGTGTCTATATGTACTGTATATGTAATTCAGATCTATTTTTGTGGGGTTTTTTTCCTGTTCAGAATACTTGAAATAATAATATGAGGACTTTGCACCTCACCAGTGAGGTATTCTTAGGGTATTACATTGTGGTTATGTATTGTATGCTCTGGTGTGTGGTTCTGTCTTTGTGTAGATACTTGAGAGCACAAGGGCCAGGCAGAAGTGTTGGAAAACTATGTGGGTGTACTGGTCCATAGTGGCTTGAGAACACTGACCTTGGAGATAGTTATTTCCACAATCACACTTGGGTTTTGTGTTGGAGGGAGGGAAATACTTCCTTCTGAAAAACAGACACGAGCTATAACATATGTACTGGGCAATTGGCAAAGGTTTAGACTCAGCTCTAGGAATTAGTTATTCATACTTGTGAATGAGTTATCTCATGATTCTTCTTATTAGGTTCCCTAATACAAAAAAAACCAACCTGTAAAGCTTTTCTAAACACAATGTAATTTAATTTCTTTATATTATGAAAAGTGGAAAAGTATTATCTTACTGTTTAGTTAAGGACTTAATCATAAAGCATATGCATGATATGACTGAATTTTCAAAGGCAGCCTCAAACTATCAAATTAGAGAATTATATGTTTGATTTTGAATAAGTATTCTTTGAACATTCTTTAGCTTGATATTGTAGATCTTGTTGTTAGGAGTATGGATTTAACTGAAGTTTTATTTTTTATATTTTTTAAAGATCTTCAGTTGGGCACAAGAGTCTCCTCCTGATCCAAGGAAGCCCCTGGACACATATTATGACACTGACAATGGAGGGCTAATGCTGTATCAACTGAAAAAACCTGAAAATCTAACAGCTGATGACTTCACTAATCTTCAAACACTTCCTGTCATCCAAACCCCTGACATGCAGAGAGGTTTAGATTACTTTAGACCATGGCTAGATATTAATAATAAGCAGCCATTTCTTCTTGTGGGTCCTGAAGGATGCGGAAAGGGGTAAAAAATAGTTCCTATTTTAAATAAAATGTACTTCTAGTGGTTTGACAGAACTTGTAATATTTTTATAATGCTTTTATCATATGACTTGCTGATAGAATATGGCTTTTTTAGGTCATTAATTAAACAAATCTTCTGTAGTGGCAAATAGGTAAATTCTTATGAAGTTCTACAGGGGCAGTTCAGACTGTCAACTATGCATCTGAAGACAGCTTTTACACATCTGAATGCAGCTTTTAGATATGAAACAGGATCTTTGGAAAACCTACTCTCATGGAGCAACTGCTTAGAGAGATCCATGTGAGATCCAGACTCATTTCAAGAGGCTTCAGATGCCTTGTGCAGGCAACTGAATTTAGCACATCCTCTTGCCTTTATTAGATTCCTTATTTAGGTGGTTTGGATCACTATAATCAAGGTATTTGGATTAAGCTGTTTGTTTTGTGTAGCTGTATACACTACACTTCTGTTGAATTTTGTGAATGGAAAATGTACAGTTTGAAAGGCAAGAATGTTGAATTTAGCAAACCTCATGTTCCACCTATTCCATTAATACAGTATGTAGTACATGCATTTTAATTCAAAAACTATAAAATATCTTCAGATACACAGCATTTTAATTTATTTATGCCTATATGTATGTACATGTTTGCTTTTCTAGGATGCTGCTGCACTATGCATTTTCTCAGCTCCGCTCCACTCAAATTGCTACCGTTCACTGCAGTGCACAGACTACTTCTCAACATCTTCTACAAAAATTGAGTCAAACTTGCGTTGTAATCAGTACAAACACTGGACGAGTGTACAAACCAAAGGACTGTGAAAGGCTTGTTTTGTACTTAAAGGACATCAATCTACCCAAACCTGATAAATGGGGAACAAGCACTCTTGTGGCTTTTCTGCAGCAGGTGAACACTTACATCTATTATTTATAAAGAGACTCAAGTGTACTGGATATAATTTAGTGTATGTAGTAAATACCTACATCGATTAATTTTGGAGTTAAAATCCTGCATCTGTGTTGGCATTAGTGTTGTTTGTGCTTTAATAGACTACGTAGGTGTCTGCAAGAAATAAGATACCATTTTTATTTAGCTGATATTTATAAATACAGACAGTGCTTGTCTCAGTGAGTTACAATGCAGTAGACATGAATGATAAGAAAATCACCAGGATTAGTCAGTGTGGATTCACTAGGGGCAAGTCATGCTTGATGGGGGGAGGAGAGTGAATATAGTCTACTTTGACTTCACTAAGACCATTGAAGCCCTCTCCCAAAAGATCCTCCCAAGAAAAGCTGTTGATACAGGCTGTATAAGCAGCTAGTGAGGTGGGCTGAAAGCTGGCTGAAGAGCCAGGCCCAGACGGTGTTCATCAATGGTACAGACTACTTGGAAGCCAGTATTTGTTTAACATCTTCATTAATGATGTGGACAATGGAGTCCTGCAAGTCTACAGCTGACGAAAAATTGTGAGGAGTAAGACACCTCAGGCAATTAAGGAAGCAGAAATAGTGGTATACTTCTCACTATTTTATTATCTTTTATTTCTTATGATGCCCTATTGACTTTCTTTTAATGAAGTATTTATTTAATTATTAAAGGTTCTTACATATCAAGGATTTTATGATGAAAATCTGGAATGGGTTGGTTTAGAAAACATCCAAATTGTGGCTTCCATGTCAGCTGGAGGAACATTAGGAAGACATAAACTTACCTCAAGATTTACTTCAATTGTTCGTCTCTGTGCAATTGAGTAAGTATATATAAATTAGTCTAACTCTCAGAACTCAGATTCAGCCTCTCTTCATAAGGACCCCTTGTAAGTTAAGTCCTTACCAAGATGTGGCTGTTATAGTCTTTCATCTTTTCTAACAATTTGGGATTGTCAGATTTGGTGTTGTTTGGTGCTTCTTGGCACCAGAGGCCAGCTAAGAGGAATCTGTAGATGCTTGTTGATAGTGAAGCATCTGAAATATGTTTCTTGTTGGATAATTTTGTTGTCAGTGAACTGCTTTCTGCAGTTTTATGTTAAGATGCTGTTTGGTTAAAAAATTAGAGGAATTGAAGCTTATGTGTTTGTTTTTTAGTTTGCACATATCAATGGGTCTGTATTTAGAAAATGGATGTATTTAGAAAATTTCTAAGAGTGGCCTATTGCAATAAAATTATAATTTTACTTAGCTGCTGGAAGAAATGCTGTTCATTGAAATATCTCAGTAATTGTGTATATAAGTTTAACTCAGTTTTAATTAAATAAAGTCCATAATGATTAGTTTTTTTCACTTTTTAGCTATCCAGAAAGAGAACAACTGCAAACTATTTATAGTTCCTACTTGGAACCTGTACTACAGAAAAACCTAAAGAATCACCCTGTTTGGGGTTCGTTAGCAAAAATACATCAGCTAGCAGGATCTATGGTTCAAGTATATGAACAGGTACGGAAACCTTTTTCGTTTTTTCAAGGAGATGGAGAATTCCGATTAAAAAAAAAATAATTCGCTTTTGATATTAAGTGAGTAATAAGTTTATCAGTATTAAAATCCAAGTTCATATCTTTTTAATAATGTTGATATCAATTTTGGAGCTTCTTATTTGCAGCGAATCCTATGTATTAGAAGCAAGCTGAGTAAGCAGTAAGTGCTCTTGCTCTCCCACAGATTTATTTTAGGATTTTAGCACTCATCTTAACACTTCTATACATTCAGTTCCTGTTTTATAAAATGAGTATAGTAGTGTTTTCCTGCTTAATGGATGAGGAGACAGTGTAAGAGATTGTTGTGTGCCCAGTTGTTATGGATGCTGTTAAGAATAGAGAAGGAGATATGAGGGTGGAGTCCTTTACAAAGATCAAGGACTACCTGTTAAAATTGTACACTCTTAAAAATAGGTGTTTGGACACACAAGTTCATTTTAGCCTCCCACTTGAAATGTTATGGATTTCTATCTAGCAGCACACTTAAGTACTTGCTTTTCTTAATCAATACATAGCCTCATTGGGATAGGTACTCTGGGGGTGTGGGTGCTTGCTGTAGAATGTATGAATGTCCCTATCCAGGCAGATCCATGATACAAAACTGACCTTTATGACTAGAATGTGGGTTCAGTCACTGTTAACAGGAGGTTTCATATGACATTATCAATGTATTCTAAGAAAGCTGTGTTTAAACCTCATTATGCTGCAGTCAGATAACTGATGAAAGCAGTTATTCTTTGAATTAAAAATGTAATTGTAAATTCAAATATCCTCTCCAGGAGAAGAGTAAGTATGAAGTACTTTGTAGTATGAAAGCATTACTAATTTAGGTAGGTTTTAGTGAGAAAATGTTAATAATTTAGGTAGGTTTTTATTACATTTCAGTATTTCCTTTGCATTTCATATTTAATACTATGTCAAGGGTTTGACCCTGGCTAAATGCTAGGCACCTCTCTGCTCTCTCCTGCTGCAACTATGCAGAGGAGAGGGAAAAAAACTAACACAAACACACACTGGACTCATGAGTTAAGATCACTGATAGGCCACACCGGAGAGGGCAAAAGCAGGCGGGAAACTTAAAGTTGCAAAGATAGTGATTTATTAATCTAACAGAGTTGGAGGATAAATCAGAGGTAAAAATAAGCTCTTAAGACACCATTTCTTCACTCACCCCCCCTTCCCTCTTAAGGCACCGCTTCTCAGCTCACCCCCTCCCTCCTTCCAACCAACCAACAGCTCCTGGGCAGGGGCAGGGTGGGGTTTTTTTCTCTCAGGTCAGTTCATCACAATTCTTTTACTACAAAACACTGTTTTTCTATTCGCCCTCCCTCCCTCCGTTCAACTAAGAGATCTGGGCTGGGGCAAGGTATGTGGCTTTTCTTAGTCAGTCCAA
>VZRL01002658.1:919757-983755 GCA_013397895.1 Origma solitaria | reverse complement strand
CTCCTGCAAGGCCTTTGCAACTCTCAGTCTCTGGGACTCCCACTGGATCACAGCTTCCTGCAGGCATCATCTGCTCCTCTGGCGTGGGCACCTCCCCACAGGCTGTGGGGGTTCTCTGCATCCCCTGGACTCCATGGGCTGCAGGGGGACCACCTGCTCTCTCACGGTCTTCACCATGGCTGGCAGAGGGTTTTCAGCTCCGGCGCCTAGAGCAACTCCTCCCCCACCTTCTCCACTGACCTTGGTGCCTCCATGTTGTTCTCCCTCACATATTTTTACCTCCTCCTCCTCCTTCCCTGGCTAAAAAGAAGTGCGTGCCCACATTGTTTTGATTTCTTCTTAAATATGTTTTCACAGAGGCGTAACTAACATCTCTAATTGGCCCAGGTTTGGCCAGCAGCATGTCCATCATCTCTAGAGCCATCAGAGATTGGCTCTGCTGGACATGGTGGAGAAATTTCCAGAACCTTTACTCAGGACACGCAGGAGCCATCTTTGTACCCCACCCTATTCACTGGCAAAAACTGGGCCAGGCAAAACTACCACATACAACTGAAAAAAAAAATGTATTTTGTCTACTAATACTGCAGTAACAGTCCTAGGTGAGATGTGCAGATGTTTCCATCAAAAATGGTACAGAAAAAAAGTTTTGAGACAATACTTTGTGATCAGAAAACAAGATTTAAACAAGGAGTGCATTTATAAAATACCTAAATGAACACCAACTACAAAACTAATTTATCTGGTACCTTAGAAAAAGTTCTTTACATTTTACAATATCATTTTTTTTCCTTCCCTTTACTGCCATTTTTAGGTACGAGCAAAGTTCACAGTTGATGATCACAGTCACTACCTTTTTACACCATGTATTCTTACTCAGTGGGTTCTTGGTTTATTCAGATACGATTTAGAAGGTGGTAAGTCACTTACTTGGTTTTCAAATAAAGCAGTTCTAAAATGGCCTAGATTACTATTGATGTCACTCTTACTATTGACTCCACATATAATGCATTGATCTTTCTAAACTGTGAACTGTCTGTAACTAAACAGAGGGAAAAAAATGCCTGACAGTTCATTCTGTAATGTAAGAGTAAACAAGTTTTAAAAAATCCAGTGATGTTTTAAAATATGTGTGGGTGCTGTTTAAGGGAAGTTAGTAGCTTGGGACTGCATTCTCTGCTATGGGAACCTGAACTGTGCCCACTACTCCCCACTAGTTTATTCTGTGGTTTTTTGTGTTTTGGGTTGGGGGTTTTTTTTGAGCATAATGTGTTGTTTTCTGGATTCCCAGAGCCTTGCCAGTCATGCTTGTTCTGCTATACCTGCTTGTATAAGCCTGGTTTATACACATACTGCACAGGCTGCTTTCTAATCTTGTTTTTGTCTCTGAAGTTGGTATTATTACTAGATCAGGAGCTATTACTCATTATGTTTTAGCTCTTTGATTAAAAGGTTGCATAGAGGGCTGCTTGAAGAGGATAAAAGTGATAGGAATGTTGTGCTCCCTTTCCACTTATTTTCTGGGATCATGAGATGGTAAATGCAGCTTGAATGATACCAGAAAAGTTACACTGTCTGTCCATGAATGGGGAATCTCATCCCAATTAAGGACTTCTTAAGTTGTATGTAATGTTCACCTATACACATGCTTTTCCAGTGATGAACAATATGGCTTGTCATTTACTTATCTTCCTTTTTACTTTTGTGAAGAATATTTAAGATTTGGAATCTCTAGTGGCATTTTCTAATACAAACTGGTTTGGGTATTTATTCTCATTTTAGTGTTTGTTATCAGTCTTTCTCTTCCTGTTTAAAAATGTCTCCTGGATTTTCTTGGTTTCATTGCCTGGAATTTTGACTTAAAATTTTAACTTTCCGTGCAATAACTTGTTCATTTTTATTGGAAGCTGACACTTGTTTTAATAGAGAGAACTTGGTTTAATAGAATAAATTTAATTTTATCTTGTAATGATCCATAAAGGTTTTATTAAAAAGCACTTCATAATGTTTACTTTTTCTCTTATTTCTTCCTTACCGATGCTCTCCTGCTGGTATGTAGCTTCTCTTGCTCATTTTCAATTTCATATTTTGAAATGGAAATTTGAACATTTATTATAAATATATAAAATTCTCTCCTTAAATTTTGTAGGTTCATTGATACAAACTGCAGACTTTGTATTGGAAGTTCTTGCTTATGAAGCACGTCGCTTGTTCCGTGACAGAATTGTTGGCAAGAAAGAAGCTCATGTATTTGACAACATTTTAATCAAAGTGTTTCAAGGTGATTGGGGCTCAGATGTTCTGGACAATATGGCAGGTAAGCCATTTGAAGCATATCACAAACATGAAATATTTGTTTAGGAACTGCCTAATCCAGTAAGATAGCATATAAGTTGAACACCTAAAGTTTCAAATGTTTGCTTTTTCTTTCACAGATACCTTTTATGTAACTTGGGGAGCTTCTCAAGAGGCATTCATCACACCAGGACAGGCACTACCACCACATGGGAGGGCGCTTGGCAGACTAAACTCAACAGACCTGAAAGATGTTATTCAAAAAGTGAGAGACAATTAAAGAATTTGCACAACAAGGGTTCACAGCGATGATTCTAGACAGTTCTTGCAAGAAGTAAAATGCAAGCACCAGGTTTATGGCAGGGTCTGCTTCTGGTTCAGAGAATCATCTTTTGCGTTTGGTGGAGTGAGGGAAATTTTGTCATGCTATGTGGCAGGCAGTAGGAAGTATCATGTAGCAAGGTTGCTTTAATGAAAAGTCAGATGCATTTGCTGCTGATTTACAGCACTTTGATGAACCAACATTTTGAGAAACATTTTTGTCCATACATATTTGTGTATTGTTTGAGTACCTAAGTGTTTTATTAAATGATTACGTTTTGAATTTGTAATTTGGTAACATACTTTTTGTTTGAAGAAATGCAAAGGGACTGTTTGGAGATTTACTTTAAACAGTAAAGTACAGAAAGTGAGCTTGATGAGGAAATGCAAACATTTTAACTCTTTTAGGCTATATGATTTTTAGGATGAGAACTTTGAGATTGTCACCCTTAGTCATAGTGTTTGATGGCTTGCTCTTGCAGATGGGAATCCAGTCCCTCTCCTTAAGTGCCAACTTGTGACCAGTAGACTGTATGGGAAATGATGAAATTCAGTAGTCTTAGTAATGAGGGAGTTTGTAGTTTTTTTCTTTTTTCTGACTACACAGTTAGATTGGGTTTCAAAGATGAGGTTTCATTAAGTATAACAAGGTCAGAATTTAATCTTAGGATCTGTTTCTCTGTGTGTTTCACTAGGAACTTTCATAATCTGCAATTATGCAACAATTAGGTACTTGAAACACTCTTCTAAGGTATTAATTAATGAATCTGTAGTTGGAGACACAGCTCAGACTTTGTTCTGGTCCATTATTTAATTTTAATTAGTTCAGTGGTGGATTCCTATTTCAATATATCAAAGACTTCCAGAGTATTCTAGTGCTGGGCATCGTGTGATATGTTCATTATTGATATATTCATTACTCATAAAGGATATGCGAGGTATCTAAATTCTGTCAGAAAAATAATTTGTTCAGAATGAATACCAAAGTGGTCTCTTAAGCTTTTATGCCCTTTTTTTCCTAAGTGTTTAGATGTTGGATGTTTTCTTATTTATTGTTAGTGATCAGATTTCTTTTTCCTTTATTTTTTTAAATAGGGTATCATTCATTATGGACGGGACAAAAAAGAGATACATATTTTACTGTTCCATGAAGTCCTCAGTTACGTGTCCAAAGTGGACAGAGTGCTAAGTTTCCCTGGAGGATCACTTCTTTTGGCAGGACGGAGTGGTGTAGGTCGTCGGACAGTTACCTCTTTAGTTAGTCATATGCATGGGGCTGTTCTGATTACACCCAAAATTTCCAGAGGTTATGAGCTGAAGCAGTTCAAAAGTGATCTTAAATATGTAAGTCACTCAGTTTCTTCCATTTTGTAATGTTGTAGGTGTATATTAAAGAAAAAAAAAAAGGAACTCTGAAGGAAACAGAAGTGTTGTGTGAAGAGATATTTTAAGAGAAGCAAAATAGCAACAAATAAATGAAACAAGTAGTTTTTTAGAAGTTCTCAATGTCTAGATGCATGTACTGTTCTTTATAGTAACTAACTGAAACTCCACTTTTTGGAATACCAGAGCACTTTTTGAGTGTTGTAGAACTTATAAAAGTAAGTTTATGTGGATATTGGAAAGACTTTTTCATATATATTTCTGTATTGACATATACTTTTATTTTCTGTCTCCGCTATGATCTTCCAGTTAATAGTAGTTGAAACAAGTTAAATTTTACTCATTTATGAAAATGTACGTATTGTTTAAAACCAGATACAAACCTTGAATCAAGAGTTTCTCATTACCTTCAGCAATGCTAAAGAAAATTCTAGATCTATGCCTATGCAAAAGACTGACACAGTTCTATCATTGAGCCATATACATAAATATACTCTATGACAGAGTCTGTTTTAATTATTTTTTCATTACTAAGCTGTATATCTAGGTAGAATGTTCTTTATATTCGATATCTCATATGACTGAATCACCTAGAAATCTTTTTTAAATACATAATAGTGTAGATGCTATGAGAAAATGTAATATGTATGTAATATGTAGTCAAGGAAAGACTAAGATCCTTGTTGGTCCCTTCCAACTCAGGATATTGTATAATTATCATCTTATTAACAATACATATATATATTCCATACACTGAGATTTAAATGTTTTTCATGCTTTTAGGTGGTGGAGCTTGCAGGCATTGAAGCACAGCAGGTGGTATTGCTGCTTGAAGACTATCAGTTTGTTCATTCCGCATTCCTGGAGATGGTCAACAGTTTATTGTCCTCAGGTGAGTCAAGTCCAAAGAGATTATGGTACTTCTTTTACAATGCAGAGTTAGCTCAACGAGGCAGAATTAGATGATGTTTTCTAACTCTATGTCTTTATCAGAAGATTTAGTTAGCTTTCTGTGCTGTTTAGCTGGAGTGTTCGTACATCAGAACCTGATTTATAGTTCACTTAGTTGTCCTTTATCCTACCCTATAGTACAGGTGTTTTCAGTTCCTCTAACTCGTTCCAAAGGACTTCTTTATAACAGTGTAACAGCAAAATGAGAATGCATCGTATTCTATAACTTCTCTTTTATAATAAAATTCAAAATTGAGACGTTTCCAATGCTTTACTAGATTGTATAGAATGAGTCCTTTACTTAAAAGGGCACCAACAAAGCTCACTTTTCTGGAAGTAATGAGATGATAAATAACAATAACAAAAGTGATTTATTTTACTGTCCTGCTTTGTTCCTGGTTCAGAGAGAGGATCATTGAAGGACTGAGTCTAACTTGCTACATGTTGTTTTTGGAACTGCAGTAGTTTAAGAACTGATTGAAAAGAGCACCAGATTTTCCTGTCTCTCAGGTGCAACCCCAAATCTACTTACGGTGTCAGATTTTCATCATCCAATGTTACATGTTTACCTCTGAGTATCTGGATGACTACTTGCTTTCATGTTTCTGTGTCCTGGTGTATGACAAAGTCTGATTTGATTTGTTTTGTATGTAGTATTGGGTCACTAACTGGGGAGATTTGAATGAGCTTTTTTCAAACACATTTCATCAGTATGAGCAAAGTAGACTGTTAAGTAGAATCACTATAATTTGTTTTTTTGTTTTCATGGTATAATGAAAAGAATGATTAAGTACATGGGATGATACTCACGAAATAGGCGAATAATACCGTATTCGAATTGTCTATACAGAGGATTCAAAGGAAGCTTTCAAAGAAATTTGAAGAATTATAGTGTATTTTATCTGACTTAAATTCATTCTTGAAATAGGAGAAGTTCCTGGGCTATATAAAATAGAAGAATTAGAGCCATTGCTATCACCTCTGAAGGATCAAGCTTCGCAAGATGGATTTACGGGACCAATTTTCAACTATTTCACATACCGTATGTCAGCAGAATTATAAGTTATAATTTATTATGAAGTTTAAAACGTGGTATAATAATGGACAAGTAATTTCTAGTATGGTCCTTTTATTGTGTGCAGTTTTAACTTTTAGTTAGTTAGCAAATACCAGGCAGGAATAATGATATTTGTGATATTTGAGGGTGCAGAATCCTCACCTTAAAATTTATTTTTCTATCTGAAATTTTGTATTAATGAATGTTCAACAAATGTTATGAAATCTGCTGTTGAAAGTAATTGGAAGGAAGAAAGCTTTTGTTCCCTTTATTTTCTGGTTTGTATAGTTTATATATATATCTAGTAACAGAGATTTCTTCTATTTCTTAATTATGCCGAGAAATCACTTTGGATTCTGATTAATCATAAGCAAGTTTACAGATAGGTTTCTTAATTATTTGTGTTTCTTCCTCAGCCCAACAAGAAGATTAAATAGTTTACAAATAAATCAAAGAATATGACTGAAAGAATTGAGTTATAATAGCAGGCCATGGAGCTACTTCTAATTGGTTTTATTGGTTGCCTGAACTGGAATGAGAATTAGTGGTATCTATTTAAATACTGTCAGCTCTTCAGAATTAAAAATACACTGTAGTATATATAATGAAAATTCATGATACTAAATAAGGTTCTATTTATAAACATTCCTGTCCTACTGTGATTTGATGTTATAGGCTCTTTTTTTTCAGAAATTACCTTGTGATAAGTATCTGAAGGTAAATTATGTTGTATTAAATTTATATGCAATAAATCTACCATCATGTAGTCAGATTGTTATGTACTAAAAATTTAATATGTTACATTTTCTTAGGGATCCAACAAAATCTGCATGTTGTCTTGATCATGGATCCTACCAATTTAAATTTCACAATAAACTGTGAAAGTAATCCAGCACTACATAAGAAATGTCAGGTTTTGTGGATGGAAGCCTGGTCAGAAGACAGTATGAAGAAGGTAAATTGTATTAATTGTGACTTCTTTAAATTTGTATCTCTGAATATAACTGACCTCTGGTGAATACGGTCAAGATATTTAAAGTTGTAAAGGAATAATTATCACTGTACTTATTTAATCCATTTGTACACTCTTACAAAGACAGACAATTCTTCAGGACAATAAAGTATTATTAGTGTTATTTTACCAGTAACACTAGGTTTTGTTCTCTCTGTGGGCTGACTTGAACAGCATGCTGACTGTTACGACTCTGATCACACGCAGCATTTAAGAGCAAAAGACAAACAGACTACAAGCGAAATGTTAAAACCAATTGTACTGGATTTGTGTGGCAAGGTTTTGGGGGTAGAGAGGGGCCTGCAGGGGTGACTTCTGTGACAGGCTGCCAGAAGCTTCACCCATGTCAGGTGGAGTTTTGAGAGAAAAGGAAGTTATCGATGACATGGAAAGGCAGAATTTATCACTCTAATGCTATAAATATTCTGTAGGTTCCTTATTCTAACTAAGTCTATAATTTTCAGTCGTTATAAAAAAGGAAACTAGATGAAAGGCTTTGTGGGTTTTTTTTTTTTTTTATTTTTTATTTTAACTCAAATTGTCATTATTTGAATTTTCATGCAGAAAATTGTTTGGTTTTTTTAGATACCTGAAATGCTTCTGTATGATTCAGATGAACAAGAAAAAACTGGAAAAACACATAAGGAAGTTAAGAAAAAACATTCAGGTAATATTTAGGTAGACCTACTCATTATTATTCTTGTTATTAAAAACTTGAAGACAAAAACACATGGGCTTTATTTCTAAAAAAGTCCAAGTATCTTAAAATTCAATTTTTGTGGAAGTAGTTTCTTATATGATTAGGCCTCAGTAATCTGCAATTAATTTTGCTGGCTTTTCCAAGCATCAAACAATTTCAGTGTGTTTCTTTCTGAGAAATAGGCATTTCAAATGTACTTACATATTGTCTCCCTGAGAGTACTTTTAAAAAGTATAGTTTTGTGATATTTTGAATGTCCTTAATATCTCAAAAAGCAAGCATATTCTGTTGCTCTTTCGTAGTGATTTTAATGTGCAATAAAATTCAGTATAATTTTATCTATATAACAAATGATATTGTACAGGTGATTCTGATTTTCTGAAGTCGTTTTTGACAATCCATGAATCTTGTAAAATATATGGAGCAACGCCTAGCAGGTATATGACATTCCTTCGTGTATACAGTACCATCAATAACAGTAAAAGAAGAGAGCTAATAGAAAGGCAGAACCACTTGCAGGTATGTGGCTTTTCAATATATTCTTGCATTAGAAAATATTTTGTATATTAATGCTAACACGGTTATGTGATGTGTCCTCCATTGGCATATGCTCATGCTGTTGTTTCAGGAAAGAAATAGTATGAATCTTAAAGCCCTTCTCTTTCAAATGCCTGAAAGAGTGAAAAAAGGTTTTCTTGTTTTTGTTAATATTTTTCCTCAAGAATGTATCAGACTGGCCATGTTTTCTTGGAAGAGTAAAAAGTACTTGAAAGCACTTTAAATTTTTTCACCCATGTATATTGGAATTGTGTTCCTAAAAGCCCATCATCTTTCCATCAATAGAAGTCCTGCCTCTGCTTTTATAAATGTTCTCTTTGTAGCTCCATATTCCCTCCCTTTCTTTATATCTTGACAGCAACTTCCTACTTCATGTGATTTTCATATCCTTCAAATTCGACAAACTATTACATTCAATGTTAACCTCATGGTGCTCTTATGTAGCTTTGACCACGATTCCCTGTGTTGTTTTTTTTCTTTCCGTTTGTATTTTGGAATTGATTTTGAATTCCTTTGGCACACATTGGTACATTGGACAGTTGTAGACGAAATGCAGTTCTTCTTGCAGGTGTAGCCTTACTCTTGTGCTGTACATATAACGTCCTTATTTTTGAAACCCATTCAGTATCTTTCCAGTCACACCTACTTCACTCCCCCCAGTATATTTTGGAAAGATCTGTATAGTCCTTTAGGAAAATTTTTATCTTTACCTTTCTCCCACCCATTTCAGCTCCTCTTCTCAGCGACCCTTGCTGCTATTCAGAACCGCACTTGCAAATCAATATATTTTTCTTAAACACTTGTCAAAACAGAATTACCTCCTTGCCTTGTATTCTACTTTGCTTTCATTCTGCCTGCCAATATCTTTCAATCACTGTAGTATGCAATTTAACAAGATTTCCACTGCTAATAATAGAAATTGTCTTTTTGGGTTATTAAAAAAGTTACTGGTGTTTGTTTGTGACAAGCACTCATTTAATTGTTAAATGCTCTGGTTAAATAAATGTAATAATTTGCATGAAAATTAGAGACGTGTATCCTAAATCAAAACATCTTCCTGGTAACTTTTTTTAAAAATATGTCTTGAAATATTGCTGTTATATAATTACCATAAAGAATGTCGAAAGTGTGAGTAAAGAAAATAATTAATCTTCAGCATAATTGAGACTTTATTTTATATATATCTATGCTCTTTAGAGAGTGCACAAATATGCAAAAATCAGATAATCCATTTTGTTTCATTCTGTTTAATTTTTATAGATTTGCTTTTAGGGGAGATATAGTTACATTGAGCTAATATCAGTTAACTGAAATGCTGTTGAATTATTGGGAAAAAGATTATGTGCTAGTTGTTTCATTAAAAGTTTATTATTTTGAGAATTTTTTAAAATCTTCTTGATGTAGTAATAGATCTTAGAGTGACACATCTAGAAGTGCCAGGTCTCATTTTTAGGTTAAATAGTGTAAAGAAAATGTGAAAATGAATTTAAAAAAAAAAAAAAATCAATCTACATTACTCTTAGTTTGTCCGTACTATTTGTAGCAAACTTCAATTTAAATTCACTTAAAATTTGTTGGTAAATATGTGCTTCTATAAACTTTTATAGGCAGGTGTTTCAAAGCTGAATGAAGCTAAAGCCCTGGTAGATGAACTGAACAGAAAGGCTGGAGAACAAAGTGTTTTACTCAAAACAAAGCAGGATGAAGCTGATGCTGCTCTTCAAGAAATTACAGTATCTATGCAGGTGGTGTATACAATCACATCTAAAGTAGGGAAAGAAAAGAAAAAAAGTTGTGTTTTTCTGTCTTTGGTGTCTGTATCTGTCTGTGTTTTGTGTTATTTTTGACTGTTACAAAACCTGGTGCATTTACAAGAATGTGCCTAAGGGAAGGCATTAGCCCAGAGGCTTGAATAAAGTTGCAGCAGGACAGAGGATTATATAATTTAAATCAGGTTTGAACTGGTTGAGTAGATCAGTGCAAGTTTTGTACCTGAGGAGTGTTCACTGTTGTATTTTAGTCTGTCTGAAAGTTTTCCTACAACTTTGTAAATCCAAATAGATCGGTTTTATGTTTATCCCAGATAGGAACTTTCAACCAAATAATTACAAGTAGCACTATTTTAAGTAACAAATACCAGGAATTAAATTTGTGGACTATTAGAAAGTATGTATTTCATGAGGTCTGGTTCTCAGAAGTAAACCTCAGAAAAGGTTAAATAATACCTCTATATTCATCACTCTTTGAATTTTTATTCTTCAGCTCAGAGGTAGAATTTTTTTCAAAATTCTGTGATTTTCTTTACTGTTGTTTTCTCAGTCAAGTAAAATAATTGTGTAGACAGTAGGTCTCTACATTGATTCTTCCTGGAATTACAAATGTAGGATAAGCTGTAATGAGTCTGCTGTCACTGCATGGGGTTTTTTTTTTGCTACTGGTTTAATCTGGTCAGTCTGAAAGTCGATGTCAAAAACATTCTCTGTATGCAGTAAAGTAAATGTCTGGTCTTTCAAATAATTTGTTTCACAGGGCTGCAAAGATGCATTATTTCCCATCTTTGGGAAAGATGCATTATTTCCCATCTTCCTGTTGGCAGTTTTTAGTATTTTTAGCCTCTATCTGCTCGTTGTACGTGAATTTGAATAATGATGATTGGCTTGGTGTGTTGATGATTTCCATTTTAAATCTGTGTCTGCTGTTGTCCAGTAGAGTTGCAGGTATGTGGGTAGCACATACTAAACTGTAGGACAAAATCAAAGAATAGGCCAAAAGCAATGACACATGATGGCCCCACTGATATCAGAAAAATTACAATGGAAGTCTGATTATTTAGGTTAGCATAAAGTATAGATGCCCTCTAATATTTTACTTCAAATGATCTAGCTTATATAACAGAGAGAGCTCTAATACATACAGACTCTTTTAATCTCTTTTCAGAGAAAGGCTTTTGACCTACAACTGAATTTTAAGGTTTTCTTATTCAGAGTGATCATTCAGTACATGTTCATTTGCATGAAATGTCTAATCTAGCTTTATGTAGCTAATGTTTTATGGATTTGAGTGTAATCTTCAATAACATGCTGATCTCTAGCTTGGGTTAAATGCTCAGAGGATTATTATTATCTTAAGATTTTCTCTGCTTTTATGCATTGGTTAACTTCTGCTACAACTTCAGCTCAGCTTGACAATTGCCGGTGATGATAATGTGTTATATGCGGGAAAAACATAAACTCTGGGCTTCATTGTCTTGTATCTTTTAGGTGAACTGAGGCTAGAATTTTGCTGTTTTATTTTATGCATTTTATACATTTATCCTCAATGGATAAAAGACATTGAGGTCCTTTCTATTGTAGTTGTATATACTAGATATTAATTGTTGTTAATTGCTGTACTGAAGTGTTTAGGATTCGTGGAGATGGCTAAGAGCTACTGTCTGCTAGTAGATACTGGTAGGCATGGTACAAATCCGGGGAAAAAAAAGTCAACACACACGTAGGACAGAAGACAGTTATCCTTACAGACAGATTTGTACAAAATTACAAATAAAGAAACTGTTCTATGATTAGTAATTCTGGGCTAATAAGCTGTAGTTCCAACACAACTGCTGCTTTTATGATCATTATAGAAAAAGAGTTTTAATCGTGTTGTGAAAGAAATTGAAATAGAAATAGGAGCAGGATAAAGGCAATGACAGGAAAAGAGTAGTTTCAAATGTAGTAAGAATGTTACAGAGGCTGTCACACATATGCTTTTTGAGGAAGGCTGACATCTTGGTAAGGAATGGAAAATCAGAAGCAAGGGGAAAAATTCACAATGAGCCTCAAAAATAGAGGTACAGATCTGGTCGGTGGTAAAGAAAGGGAAGGACACACAGTAAAAGCAAATGATGCTTATTCATTGTAGTTTATTTACCTATCCAGCCTACCTAATACCAAATAGACTCAGATATTTTATTGTATTTGGTATTATGCAAATTGTTCTAAATAAGAAACCTAAATGAAAAAAATCTGTGCAAATTTGCAAACTAAAGGTGTTTTTTTTTAAACAGAGTGCTAGTGAGCAAAAAGCAGAAATGGAAAGAGTAAAGCACCAAATAGCAGAGGAGGCAGCAAAAATAGAAGAAAGAAAAAGAAAAATTGAAGATGAACTAAAAGAGGTTCAAGTAAGAGCTGATAAGGAAAAGTAACATTTTACAGTCTGATTTCATCTGACTTACTCATGTCCTGCTATACAAAATGATTTTACAGAATTTATCCCCGCAATTCTTAAATTTTACTCTAAATAATTTTAGGTATTAAAACTTTTATTCATTAGAAAACAATATTCTATGTGCCAAATACAGATTGTCATATTGGCATTTGTGTTCTATCAGATAGTAATTACAGAGTTTTCAAGCCAAATCTTACCTCCACCTTCTAATAACTTGTAAACATGAATCTACATCAATGGTAGTTGTTTAAATGATAAAGTATTTAAAAAGAACTAGAAATTTCATGAAAACTGGAGTGGCAAATGTTCCGTTTCTTGTATCCTCATCTCTTTTTAATGTGTTTTCATGTTTTAAGCCACTGGTTAGTGAAGCTAAATTAGCTGTTGGAAATATAAAGCCAGAGGCTTTGTTAGAAATCCGGTCACTACGGATGCCCCCTGACATAATCAGAGACATTCTAGAGGGAGTTCTGCGGCTGATGGGGATTTTTGATACATCATGGGTGAGCATGAAGAGGTGAGAATTTTATTTAAGATTTAACATTAAACTTTAATTTACAATATGAACTACTTTTTGTTGTATTCAGGAATAATGTGCACTCAGAATTCTTTGGTTTCATATGGAAATAGCCTTTTCAACTTTTGCTTCTTCTCTACTTAGTTATTTAATCTTTTTTACAGTTTCTTGGCCAAAAGAAGTGTAAGGGAGGACATAGGGTCATTTGATGCCCGTAATATTTCAAAAGAAATACGAGAGAGTGTTGAAGAACTTCTTTCTAAAAACAGAGCATCTTTTGATCCAAAGGTAATTCGTGATTGCATTACATAAAATGAAAACAAGACCAAAGAAAGACCAAAAGAAAAGACATGATTGCCTGATTTGCCAACATCATTTTTAGGATAAACTTAAGAGAAAAACTGATGAATTTTGCTTACAGAATTCGTCAATATAAAGAGATAAAAGTGTAGCACAGATTACTCTGTTGCCTACTGCCTCCAACAGTGAGAATTTGGTTGCTGGGTGAGAAGAGGGGGGATGAGAAGTCATTATGGAGTCGAGTACTCTGAGATTTTTGTTACTGCTATAAATTAGAATTCAGACCGAGGAATTCTAACTGGCTTCTCTGGCCTACTTGTAACAGTAAGAGTCTAATAAATCATTCATTAATTTAAAACTGGTTAATTTCAGTTTAGCTTCGTAGTTGTAAAGATACCCATTGTGGTTTTTTACACAGATTGATGGCCTGCAATATAATCTCTTAGTGACAATTTAAAAGATTAGTTCACTAGAAGAGTTGGCTTATTAGCATATTTGAGTTGGTAACTAGAAAATCTGTTACAGTTACTTATCCTGTATTTATCTCTTCTACATTGTACTTCAAGGACTTTCTTGTAACAACTTTTCTTGTACTGAATTTTTCAGAATGCTAAAAGAGCCAGTGCTGCAGCTGCTCCATTAGCAGCTTGGGTGAATGCCAACATCCAGTATTCCCGTGTCCTAGAACGAATTCAGCCTTTGGAAAAAGAAAAGGCTGGCTTGGAAGCGTAAGTTAGACTCTGTTACAGAGTAAGTGTTTTTAATTCCAATTGTGGTGGGTGAAACTAAATCTGCCAAGGAGGAATCTGAGTATGAGGAAAGGCTTCTTTACTTGAGGGTGACAGGGCACTGGAACAAACTGCCAGAGAAGCTGTGGAGTCTCCTGCTCTGAAGATATTAAAAACATGCCTGGAGATGACCCTGCTTGAGCAGGGGCGTTGGAATAGATGATCTCCAGATGCACATTCCAGCCCCAACTAGTCTGTGGTGCTGTGTGAATTGAAGTTTATTAAAAACAAAAGATACCTAATCCATACGTAATAATATGTACATACTGAGAGAGAAAAAGTAAATGTGCAATGGTTTCTTTTTCCTGGAAGCTACGCCTTGGATGTTTTTTGTACATTCATTAGTTACCTGTCTCAGCTGAATACTGTCAAGGAGAAATGAGCATCACAGGTATGCTTAAAATGTATTCTCTTAGTGAAACCCATGCTATTTTATCAGATATGTAGTTTCTCTTTTTTCAGTCGTGTACCAAGCATTATCAGTTTCTCCTTAGGATCAGAAAGATAAGACATTGTCTTATGACCATCCATAACCTGAAGAATTTGTACTGATTGTTTTGTCAGGTCTTAAAATTCTGTATTGGAAGAATTTGTTCTGATCTTTAAGGATGGGGTGTTTGGTTTCCATTTTTAAAACTGTGTGATGAGAAGTACTCAAAGCTTTTACATGTGAAAACATATATTTTAATATAAAACCAAGAAATAACTGTCTCTGAACTATCTCTGTGTAAATTACTTTCCTTTTATATATACTCTTTTTCCTTTGGGTCCACAGTCTTAAAGTAAATGTTATATTTTTGTAGTAATCTCAAGAAAACTGAAGACAAAAAACAGAGGTTAGAGGATCTTCTGAACTCTGTTGGTCAGAAAGTATTGGAACTGAAAGATAAGTAAGTTGGGTTTGTTTATTTCAATATATAAATACAAAAAAAAACCTGATGATTTTACAGTATGAATAATGAATTTTATCTAAGGAAGTGTAACTTCGTGTACTGCAAGATATTTATGTTTTAATTAGCAATGCTTAGGCTAGCTGTACTTTTGGTGGAGGTAAATACTATTGGATTACAGTTTGTCTCCTTGATCAGATGAAATAAATGTTCCTTAAAGTACCTGATCCTCACTACTGACTGTGTTGGTAGCCTTTATTGTAGCCATTATAGATGTCAAAGGTAAACATATGTTTCTCACCTTCTAAATCACAGAGGACTTCAGTGACTCCTTAGGAGTTTGGAAACATTCCTATACAAAAGTTCTACTGATTGCGGCTTGAAGAGAGGCAGTTCTGTTTCTTTCAGGGTGGCCTACTTTCCTGACAGTTAGCTAGTTAGCTATCTCCTTTTTTCTTAGCCTCTCATCGAGTACATGACTCACAGTGGCATAAAAATAGATCTGGTAAACGTTTATACTTTCTCCAAATTTTGTTTAATCCAAGTTTTTAGTTTGATTTTTTTTTATTACTTACTTAGTGTTGGTGATAATTTGCAACTTGTCATATGTACATATTATTAAAAGTCATGTTTTGTGTTCTGCAAAAACAAAAATTGGATAATTCTTGTAATTCAGCTATACAGTGATTTCTTAGATTAATTATATACTATATATTAGAATTAAATTTATGAATTTATATGCTATATATTATACATTTATAAAGTAATATATAAATATATTACTTCAAATAGGTGGATTAAATGTATCAAGTATTTTAAATATTAATAAAACTAATTAGATATTGGACATTACAAAATAATACCTAAACCATGCGTGGTTTTTAGGGCGTATTCTTACTTCATATTAGTTTACAAGATAGACTACTGTGCATTGAACTGGAGTAATCCATGAGAATTAGTAATATTCTTTTTTAAACATTTAATAGATTAAATTTACCAAATAGTTACAAATGTGTAGTATGGCATTGAGCCTGCTATTGTCCTCACTAGGTGCAGAAAAAAACTTTATACAATCACTAAAATTGTCAGGCTGTTTAAATGGAAGAAGGAATGATTATCAGACATTATAATCTATATTTCAAATCTATTTTTAAATCTCACCTGTGCATCTCTCTAAACTTTGTTAGCTAAAAGTCTAACAAGCCCATCTGCCAATTAGAAGCAGAAGGTATAAAAAAGGAGCTGCTGCCGTTGTGTTCTTCATCAACAATAAGTGAGGCATTCATTACAAATTCAATCAATTAAACTGCCTTGGAAGTAACTGTTCATAAGTTTAGTAGTTCATGACAGCCATGACAAAGAGCACTTGTTTTACAGGTTCCAGAGTAGAACAACAGAAGCGGCAAAACTTGAAGCAGAACTAAGTAAAGCTCAGAAAACACTGAAAGCTGCAGAGGTACTGATAAATCAACTCGATAGGGAGCACAAAAGATGGAGCACTCAGGTTAGTGAAAATTTTCATAAATACATCTTATGGCTTGCTGATAATTTGAAAATACAGTTTTTGCACTGTTTGCAGAATGTGAGTTGCTGCCATTCTGCTTTCTCCCAGTGCACTTTTATTTGATTTCTCATTAGAAAATAAAGCTTTCCTTCTTTTTGAAACTTCTTTTTACTTCACCATACTTATCACCTCACTACCAAATATGTAAAAATGCCCCAGTATTTAATGCAGAACATACAAAATTCTGTGATGGTTTTCAGTCACAAGAATGTAATTGTTATGATGGCTGAATATGTCAGCAGTTGGACTCTCCAACCTGAGATACAGCCAAAAGGGACAGATATGAAATAATCACAGTCTTAAAATGTATCTCCTTTATGGCATCATTGTTGGAAATGTGCATATAGGTCTATCTAAAATTCTGGGCGGCTTTTGAAGTCTGCAGTTAATGCTTAAAACTTTTCTACCACTGAAGTAATAAAGGTAGGCATATCTTATTAGCTCAAATGATATATTTGAGAGAAACTGGCAGATCTTTGGAGACACAGGCCCTTCTACAGTCTGAAAGAAAAAGGAAGATCTCAAGATATATACAAGCTGAAAATAGCTGTCACCTCCAGAAAGCCATAAGTAACTTTCATGGGAATCTTACAGCAGAAGAAATCTCTGTGCAGAGATACGTGGTCCTGTCTCTCTGCTGATACTGAGAAAAACCCAAGAAATTAGACTAAATGCCTGCATTTTGAAGATCTAAAGGTTATATGAATCCTTCTTGGAGGTTGACCACCATACTAGAAAAAAATAGAAGATTTTCCTCTGAAAGTTGCTTTACAGCTATTCCATATGCTATAGAAAGGATTGGATATATTTGAACCCCAGAGTTTAAATACTTTTAAAAGTGGTTCCTCACAGTTTTTCACCCTGGTACCTTAGAAAATTCAGACTATCTCTTAATAGTATACTTTAGACTAAACCAACAGATTAGCAGGAACTCATGCCATAATGATGACGTCAAAAAGGCAGTATTTGTCTCCCTTTAAAGTAAGGAAGAAGCAATAAGAAGTTGCCTTTATTTTGTGTATCAGCATTTCTTTTTAATGTCAATTTGCTTAAAGTGACAGTACTTTGAAATCAATTATGGGAGTCACATATTATGTTGATACACTGTATTTTTCTCCAAAGCACTGGAACATTTCAAAACAGAGTTGATTTAGTACAGATAAATTATTTGAAGATATATGATGAATATATTTTATCATGTAAGTGTGCAGTGAATAACAGTAAGTATAATAGTTGCATATAGTATTTATTGTCTGTATACATATTATAAGTTATACTTACAGCCTGACTGTGACTAGGATCACATATTTCTTATTTTTCTGACTATAATACTGTTTATCCATTTGCTTATAAATTGAACTGTTCATCAAATTCATGGATTTTTAGCAGCTACATTCACAGAAATACCTGTCCATGCCCTCGCCCAGACCTAAAAGGATTTTTTCCCGTACCTCCGTGTGTGTCTTAGGTGTGTTTAGATACCTGAAATGCAAGAAGAGAAACTGTCTCAACTGTATTACCAGTGGCAGGCAAACTTGATTCTAACTTTTTAATAACTGATGAGATGTATTAATGCAGTTTTTGTTTGCAAAACTCCTATACATTCTCTACCTTTTTTTTTTTAAGGTGTCAGAGATAACAGATGAACTGGCAACATTGCCTAAAAGAGCTCAGTTAGCAGCTGCATTTATTACATATCTTTCTGCTGCTCCTGAGGATCAGAGGAAAAACAGCTTGGATGAATGGACCAAATCAGCAGGCCTTGAAAGTAATTTTGTGTGTGTTTGTCAGTGTCTGCGTGCAAGTAATTAAGCTTGATGGAGGAAGTGAGAAATGCCAGTGAGTTTTAATGAACAGTCTCAATTGTCTTTGTGTTCCCAAATGAGAAGAGACATTTTCTTACTCAATAAATATTTCTGTATATTGACAGACTATTTCTTAGATAAATTCTATGAAATTACTAAGATTATAAATATTTATAAATAATTCTATCATTATAGTCCTTGCTTCAAAAGAAAAGTTGACAAAAATGAATGCGTTCACAATAACTGTTGTAAATTTGCCAGTGCATTCTGAATGCTTCTGCTTTTTCAGTGATTGTTTTTATCTGTGTTAGCAAAACTATTAAATATTTCTGACACCAGCTACTTATTATTAGTAAATTCAATAAAAGCAATAAAATAATAGGTCAAAGGAGCATCTACAGACTTGCACTTTGTTAGACAGAGTCTCTGCTGTATATAAACTGGTAAATGCATTAAAATTATGTAAACTGTAAATGATTGACACAAGCAATGCTTGACTTACACTTTCATTTGTCAGAGTTTGACTTACGGCGGTTCCTGTGTACCGAAAGTGAGGAGTTAGTTTGGAAAAGTGAAGGTTTGCCTTCAGATGACCTTTCAATAGAAAATGCTCTTGTCATCCTACAGGTAAATTTGCTTTTTTGTTTTGTCTTGGACGTATTTAAATTTTTACAAATTTCAGTGACATGGCAACTTGAACTATTTCGTTTGTGTTATTTATTAGCATCACAGAGTGCATACACACAGAGAGAAATCAATACTTATGTAACAAGGGATATTTTGTAGGAAAACGGGAAAAAAAATTAATGAAAATACATGTTTTCATTTTTGCTTTACAGTTTTATTCCATATCAGTCTGTTCAGGCTTAAAGTGTAAATAATCATTAACACCAATACAATCAGTGGAAGATTATGTCCTATATATGTTCACTTTGACATATAATTTCTATTCTTGTTTTCTCAAAAAAAGGAAAAGGCTATATGCAGATATCTCTCAAGATTTATATATATACATATATAGCTAATAATACTTGAGAAAAGGAAATTATTCACTTTTATCATATAGTTATATATAGATATATAATAAATAATATATGATTATGTGTGTAATATTCTAGTCATTTATTAGGTCTTAGTATTTAATAGCATGAGGAGAATCTGCGTTTACTACAGGTGATTTACTTAGATGATTGATGATTCAAATCAGTTACAGATTTTTTTCCAATTCGAATTTATCTTCCTTTATCATCCTTTTAGTAGATCTATATATTCATTTCTCTGTTGATTAAAAAGATTTTCAATAAATTCTTCCTGATACTATTAAAGCTACTTATATGGTATAATAAGATCTTATTTTCATTAATTGAATAGATTGAGCTCTTAAAAATCTCACAGTGTGTAAAGAGCTTTTTGAAGCACTCCCTCAGCTGAAATAATTTTCTTTGTGTATAGTTTTTTTCAGCATCCTTATAAGCTGAAATTGGACATGGTATTTTATCAATGTGATCTAAAGTACAGTTCTCAGCCTTTTGTGCTCATCATCTTTTGATGCTTAAATACTGATCATATTTCCCTGTCTTTCAGTTTGAGATCTGTGTAGTTACTCAGTTTGGAATACTGGAACTCAATCTAAAAACAGCCCCAAACTTGGAAATGCTTTTCTATCAGACTGAACCAGAGAATTGTTGAACATACATGTTTAAACCTTCAGCAAATTTGCTGACACGAAACTGGGAGACATGGCTGATACAACAAGATGATCTGAGGGCTGGAGCATGTCTGCTGTGAGGATAGGCTGAGAGCTGGGGTTGTTCAGCCTGGAGAAAAGAAGACTCTGGGGACACCTTACTATGGTCTTTTGATACTTAAAGAGGACTTGAAAAAAAGAGAGAGATCAAGTCTTTCATGGGCAGATAATAAGAGGAGAAGGGAGAATGGTTATAAACTAAATGAGGAGAGATTTAGATGAGATGTTAGGAAAAATTCTTTACTGAGAGTGTAGCGAGGCACTGGCACAGGTTGCCCAGGTAAGCTGTGGGTGCCCCATCCCTGGAAGTGCTCATGGTCAGGTTGGATGGGACCATGGGCAACCTGATCTAGTGAGTGGCATCCCTGCCCATGGCAGGGTGGTTGGAACTAGATGGTATTTAAGGGATTTTCCAACCCGAGCCATTCTGTGATGGAGCCTCTGGTACACAACAGGGTAAAGTTGCTGCCCAGAGGGTCCCTGACAGACTGGAGAAATGGGCTGACAGGAACCTCAAGGAGTTCAGCAAAGGGAATTGCACAGTCCTGTATCTGAGTAATAACAACCCCACGTACCAACGTGTGCTGGGGACCAACCAGCTGGAAAGCAGATTTGCAGAAAAGGACCTGGTGGACACCAAGTTGTACGTGAGCCAGTAATGGTATCCTGGACAGCTTTAGACGAAGTGTTGGCAGCAGGTCAAGAGAGGTGATCCCTCCCCTTCACTCTGCACTGGTGAGGCCACACCTGGAGTCCTGGGTCCAGTTGTGTGATCCTCAGCACAAGTGAGACATGGATGTACTGGAGAGAGTCCAGTGTAGCTTTATACCTGCAAAATCCTTGTATTCATGATTCTTTCTGAAATGCATTGAGGTCCAAACCCAGAAGTATTGTACCTTGCCCACCAGAAGAAGAAAAACTAATACCTCTTCTAAGTTTAAAAGCAATTGTGAATAACTGCTGAAAAGCTGTAGATTATAGTCATTGAATAGAGACTCCTATTTTTAAGAGAAGATGAAGAACCGCCTAACTTCAGCAGGACAAACATCTGAGAATTTTGGATTTGGGTGCTCTTCTTTTTTTTTTAAAGAAGAGATAAAATGAAAGACATACATTTCCGAGTCTGTTATTGTTTCTCTAAACAATTTGTTAATTAAAAAAGATTTTAAAATATATGTTCAATTTTTTTTTGGGAAATAAAATAAAGGACTCCAATTTTATTTTTTAAATAGATTTTAGTAAATATATTTGTATTCTTTTTCCCCCCAGAGTAAAGTTTGCCCATTTTTGATAGACCCTTCTTTCCGGGCTACTGAATGGTTGAAGACACATTTGAAGGAATCACGTTTGGAAGTTATTAACCAACAGGTGTAGTATTTACTCTGGGTCTTACAAACCTTTTCTGTTTGAGCTTTCTCTATTCCAGATTTTACAGAGTAGTTTTCAAAGGTGTGTGATAGCAATCACCAAAAATGAATTTATATTCTCTGAAGCATACAATTTCTCCTAGACTTCTAGGTTATTTAAAATTGGAGGGTCAACATCTGGTATTACTTCTACAAGTTTGCCTCTTTGTACTGCTCTCTCCAAGAGGGAATGTCGTATTTCCTGCTGAGAGGAAGACAGTAGAAGATTTTCAAATAGGGAGGTCTTTTGTATACTTGCTTGCAGTTCATTGGATTTCAGGAGTATATATACACTTACTTGCTGTGATTGTTGTGCTGTATTATCTATATAGGAAAGAGTAAGTTTGATTTCAGTTTGAGATTAAGGTCCCTGAATTTAATTGTGTACCTGCAACTGCCTGCATGAGTAGCGAGGCATGGCTCTGTTGCGCACATAGGCAGGCACCGGGTGCTATTCAGAAGTGCCTTATTGAACCCTGCCTGGCCTCAAAGTATTGCTTCAACAGTATGTAGGTGTTACACAGGTCACTGCTGGCTCTGTGCAAGCCTCATAGATACTCTTTGATTGTAGCAGATAACATATCTTTGGGTAATGGATTGTTTCTCCTGCTAGCTGATTGGCCTGATTTCCTTTTAGCCTCTCTTGTCTACATTGTCTAGGATCTCTATTGACTAATGGGATCTTAAGCACTGCAGGCATGTTTAAACATCTATTTGCAACAAAAGACTGCACGTAGATGTCTTAATAATGTGAATCCAGTACTTGGTTCAGTTTTGAGACATTGCTATATATTAACATTTGAGATTCCAGACTTGGCCAGGACCCCCAGGTGCACCTGCCAGACATGATGCTGAATCTGCTCTCTTCTGATGCAGCACGTGAAGATCTAGGGATGTTAAACAGGTTTTCTGTATGTCAGTAGCAGAGTAGATCAAGTTTATTTAAACTAAACATTTGTGGCTAAATGCTGAAATATAGTATGCCTCTAATAGGATTTTTCATCTATACTGCTATTTTTTAGGTTCGAACTATTTGGTGTAATGCCTTCCTACTCATTCTGAGGTATTTACATTTTTCAAAAAAACATGAATCAAAGGAATTTATTTTCATTTACCTAGGACACCAACTTCCTAACTGTTCTTGAGCTGGCAGTGAGATTTGGGAAAACACTTATTATACAGGAAATGGATGGAGTGGAGCCTGTACTTTACCCACTGCTAAGAAAAGATCTTATTGCTCAAGGTAAATCACCAAGATCTTTGCAAATGCTTGCTCAAAACTTTTGTAGTTTAGTTCTGTTTATACAAAACTTGATTTTTCTGAAAACATGAATATTGTGTAGTTTTCTTCCTTTGTAGTATTAACCTGCTGCTAACACTTCAGTGTGTGAAATATGTTGGAGATATGTTCTTATTTAGGAAGTTGAAAAATACTGAAAAGTATTTAAAGATTTAATTTTTACTGAACTTAAAACAATGTATTTTTATCAGCCCTTAAAAATTTAAATTTTAAGTTGATTTCTAGTGATAATTTCAAACACAGTTTTACTTGGAAACTTGGGCCTTAAATAAACCAGAAGTTACACAACTGCTTGTGCAGTTAGAAATGAAAGGTTTAGAATGTTGGTGTTCCTCTTTCTCTTGCATTTGTCTGAAACTAAAGAAGACACACAGGTCTGTTCCTGATGTGCCCTTGGAATGGGGAGGGTCATAGAGATCAGCAAAATGGTGGAATTTAGTGAAAGGAGTCCCTTAACCAATGCAAGAAAGGGAAAAACCACAATCTTTAGGTTTTGCAATATAATATCTCTGTTTTAGGCAGATAATATACTCTGTCTAACTGTCTATATATCTGCTGTGGACTTAGTTGCTTTAAAAGAGGATTAATATGAAAAGTTGTGATGTAAGTTTAGCAAAAATAAATAGTAATTATACAAGTATCTCAGCATGAATTATTTTGAAACGTTATATATTTTGAAATTATGTCAAGAGAATCGGGTGATTAAAAATACAGCAATGTGTGTTTTAAGTATTTTCTAAATTGCTGTAATTAAAATAATTTTCATTATCCTTTGTAATTATATTTCTACCTCAAGTAGTAATTCCTTAGCATGTACCACAGCCTATGTATGCAATTTACTGTATGAACTTTGGGTACTGAAAATAGCTCAAGACCCTTTTTTTGCTGTCATTTCATCTACTATTGAGATCTAATAATTGTGAGGTTGGAGTAGTTCTTTAAATGTAAGTACATGCTAAAAATAAATGGAGATACCATTGGATTCTTATATACATTTATCTCCAATATATGAAAGATCTGTTTAGGGAAAAGAAAGTGTTATTTGAAGTCAGACTTCCATTACAGATATACTTGTTTGCTTATTCTCCTTGAAAGAACTCTACCAAAGAGGTGATTTCAGGGATCTGTGAGGGATTAGGTAGAACACTGTAAAATTTTTTTCTACCCCTCTAGCTTCTTCTGAATTTTGGAAAGCTGATGAGAAAGAGTATGAGAGATGAATATGTCTGCAGAACAGTGGAGAAAGCAGATTAAATTCAAATATACTAGTTTGTTCAGGGAAATTGCTCATAACACTCAGACATCCTCTTTTGCTTGTTAATGAGCTATTAATGCTAGGGCTGTGCAGGTCCAAACTCGGGAGCTGTTATTGGAAAAGGGAGAAGAGGTCTCTATTTGAATCTTTTCCATCACTTTACAAGCAAGAATGACTCCTTTTTGTCAAAATGTGGGTGTGGGAGCCTGTCTGCATTATGTTCCCTGTGATGAGTGTACATCTCTCCATTACTTGGAATGAAACATTAATAAAAATGTGGATGTATATACTGCAGTAAATTCGTCTTTGTACAGCTTCCATTTTCTGTTTGACATTTTTACAACATAGTCCTAAAATTTATTCTGATCTTTGGCATAGAAGCAAAATTGGTATGTGATTTTCATCTCTACCAGTGTTTTAGCAAGAGATTTATATTTCTGATCTGCACTCAGTGCTAAAAATAAAGAAGCACCTTAGTATGCCATCTTGGAAAGCTTTCTGGAGTGGAAATTTTCACTTGTCATCTTATAATTCTGTTCTTATTTCTTTTTCAGTATCAGGAGGCAAAATCTTACTATAATCATGTGATTGTCCAAGTCTATTCTTTTCTAACCCTGCTAGAATAGAAACCTGTTATGGAAGTGGGGTGGTGGGGGGGCCGTACATGTAGTTTTATTCTGTAACAGGCATATTGAGAAAAATTAGGAATATAAACAGACTGAAACCATGACATCAGTTATTTAATAAATCACTTGTTTCTTTCATAATATGATTAAATGAAATGTGTTTATAATAATACAAATTTATGGGACATTTCTTGATGGAAGATTTTTCTTTCATTCCACTGCCTAGATATTCCAGCATCTTTAGTTTCATAGACATTCTCTATAACAGTTATCATAGAAAATAATATCTTAATAGAATTATGATTATACAGCAACACCAGCCTTCTACAAATAAATATAACAGATCCAGAGATGAAATCTAATGGGTTTGGATGACATTCAGGAAATATTGAACCATCTTATTTAGCCAGTATATAATTATGGCTAGTATAGAGTGGTTTAAATATTTAAAAGTGTTTGTTTAAAAGTGAAGGAATGTATTTAAATTATGAGAAGATTCTTACACATAAGGAGAATTCTTCAGGTCATCTTCCGTGGTGTTTTATCTCCTATTCATGGTCTGAAGATTTCAAAAAGTTGTTAGTATTACTTTTACTTCAAATGCATTTTCTGTCTTTTATTCTTTGTGTTCTGGGTAAGGATAATTAAATTACTCAGGTGTATTAAATATTCTTACTGTGTAATTTTCCTGTATTAGTGCTACATTATTATTTTTCTGTCTCTAACAGTGCAGGTTAAGATTTTTTGAATTTCTATTTTTTTCCAGCCAATTTATAAATACATATTGAAAAATATATTTATATCCACTGGTCATAAAGTATTATGCAGTTGCTATTGTTTTCAGATACTTTTAGACTATTCCAATCAGAGTGAGTATAACATCTGTTTATTATTTACAGGACCCCGTTATGCTGTACAAATAGGTGAAAAAATGATAGATTATAATCAAGAGTTCCGTCTTTTTCTATCAACAAGGAACCCAAATCCCTTCATTCCACCTGATGCTTCTTCTATTGTTACAGAAGTAAACTTTACCACAACAGCAAGTGGCTTAAGAGGACAGGTAGGCATTTAGAATAAAACCAGCATATGTTTGGTGTAATGCATAGCTGCATCCAGCACCTGGAATAAACCCCTATTGGGCAGCTTGCATTAATGGTTATGGAGGTATTTTCTAGCTCACAAATATAAATAGTAAAATTTTTATGCACTCTGGAACCAAGGAGTGAGTCCAGTAGAGAAAATGAAAATGTTCTCATTGACTTCAGTTGCAACAGATTAATTGCTAAGCCTTTGCATTCTGTTCAAGATGCATTTATGGTACCATGGAAACGTGTCTGTTATAGCTCTCCAGTGTCCTACTTAGAGAGTAATGCTGGTAACATCAAGATACTTTGTGTACAGAAAAACTGTAGTGAAACCAAAATACTGTGTATATTACTTTCTTTAAAATGCTGGTAGCTTCTGAGGTTTTCTCTATAAAGTCTTGGAAGCAAAATATGAGATACAAATGGAAGAAAGGAAAAAGGAAGAGAGATAAATTCAGGGAAGAAAATCACCTCTTTATTTTATATGAAACAAGTTTTTCTACACTAACAAGAGGCTTAGAATGGGATGTAGATTAGATGTCCATAAGTAAGATAGAATTCAAAATGTGAAGCATAGATAACCATATAGATTTCCTCCTTCCACTGGAGATAGGGAATTGGCATCATACAATTCATCCATGAAAACTGGCCCCTCTTTAAGGGGAAATGCAAAAAACCCCCAACTTTGTTTTTGTTTTCTCTCTTTGTTTTTAGCTTTTGGCTTTAACAATTCAGCATGAAAAGCCTGATTTGGAAGAGCAGAAGACAAAGCTGTTACAGCAGGAAGAAGATAAGAAGATACAGTTAGCTAAGCTTGAGGATTCTCTTTTGGAGGTAAAACAAATTTACCTCTTTTATATCTTTTAGACCAATAAGATAATGATCACATTGTCATGTGTTTGAATGCAGATGCTGGAAGTGTTGGAATAATGAGCCCTCAGGATTTTTATTTAGAAAATATAAAGACATGATTTGCCTGGATCTGTTGGAAGAGTAGAGTAGATAAAAAAGTATATCTGTTATGAAACTGTAGTATTTCAACACATTAAGCATTTTCATAGTTAAATTTATTAATTTGTTGAGCTAGATTTAGGGTGATTTAGATTGATTCGAAATTTAATTAATTTTAACACACCAGGAAGAGAAAACTTCATTAAAAATTATAGTATTTCATTTTGAAACGGTGAGTTTTTAAAAAAGCCACATTTTTAAGCTTGTGAATCATGTCAAATGATTCTTTCTCAAGTTGAGAAATGATCCTGTGTTGTGAAAAAAATAAAAAATTCTCACTGCAAAATGGAAAGATTGCTGAGAGAGACATTTAAAATTTTAAACCTCTACAGTCGTTTATTAGCAGTGAGCTGTAATATTCTTTATAGTTAAGATTCCCTGTCTTGCATTTAAAATTAATATTCTCAATTTTCAGTTCATCTTTTTTATTTTATTGAAAGTATTTGTACTCAGAAACAGCTGTTCACCCTATAAAAAAAGGTAGCTTCCAAGGAAGGGCTGTTTTATTTTTTGTTTGTGTCTTGCCATGGATTTCACATAAATTGTACTTCATGCTTGTAGGAACAGATTCTCAAGTCCTCTGTCCTTCTGAAAGGTCAGAGATGCAGGGAGATCGACCTGACGCCTCAAAACCCTCAGTCTGAAGCTAAGTCACAGGACTTTGCAGTATTGGGTGCAATGGATTAACATAAAATAATTGTTTTTACAGATTAGACAGGCCCTTTATTACACTGGCCCACAAGAGAGCTGCAGAGGGACTTATTACAAGGACATGTAGTGACAGGACAAGGGAGGAATGGCTTTTAAATTGCAAGAGAGTAGGTTTAGATATTATGAAGACATTCTCTACTGTGAGGGTGGTAAGGCACCAGTTCCTCTGGTAACCTCTGGGAACAGGTTCCCCAGAGAACTTGTGGGTGCCTCCTCCCTGAAAGGTTCAAGGCCAGTTTGGATGGAGCATTGAGGACCCTGATGTAAAGAGTGGCATCCCTGCCCATGGCAGGGGGGTTGGAACTAGATGGTCTTTAAGGGCTTTTTCAACCCAAACCATTTTATGATTCTGTTCTGTTATTCTGTGATTAATAGCTCAGTTTTAGAATTTTGCACATAATTTTCTAATGTTATTTGCATTTCCACATTTACTGTCCCTATTGAACTCCGTATTAATTATCAAATACTAAGCTCAGCCCTTTTCTGAAACTCTGATGAGGCAGATTTCTCATACAGGAGGATGGAAACTTGCTCTCTAATAAAATTCCATATCCAGATTTGACCATTTTAATGTCTTCACGTCTACCAGAAGCTGAGGGTTCAGAGATGCAACAAAACAAATTTCACTTTTTAGAATACACTTTTTGTGTGGTCTTGGAATCCAAAAATCTTCGTCTTATCTGAATTATCAAGTACAAAACTTAAAGTAGTTGATGCCTAAGATATCCACAACAAAAGGCATCTGAGTACTAACAGCAAGGTTGATTTCAGTTTTGGATTTCTTGTTAGCCCTGGAATCAGGATACTCTTTGGCCCTGACGAAAGAAACCTAAAGCTCAGTGGAAATTGGCAGGTGCTGCATGGAGCTTGTCAATGAAGAAGCCAGTGTTGGATGAGGTCTAGCTAAATTTAAGTTAGTTTTAAACCAACATTACCGTTCCATCTGAAGTACTGTACTTCTAAAATCGTCAGAGTAAAGACAGGTGTTGTGGCTTTCTCATATCTCACAGTGTGATACCTCATACCTAAATTGGACTCTTTGAAAAATCAGGTGATCTTGTCCTAAACTTGTTTCAGGTAGAGAACTAAGTGCATTCTACTACTATGATTGGTTAACATCTGCCTCCAAATATTCTAAAATGCTGTCCTACAAGTGGTTGCTCAGAACTGATTTGTCTGAGAAGCAGACAATTTTCTGACTAAAATAGATGTATTGATGTGTATTTACTGAAGGTTAGTAAAAACCCTTAAATATAAATGTTCAAGCTTTTCCCACTTCTTAGAAGTGAAATTAATTGCTTAATTTAATAAGGAGAACTCAGGAAAAATGTGGTGTAATCTCAAGGAATTTGAAGTGACCTCTGATTATGAAACTTGTTGTAATGTGAATATTCATCTCAGTTGGAAATGAGAACTAGATTGTATAGGGGATACTGGAATGCTTTTAAATGAAAATGAATTTATGAATGATTGGGTACAGAAAGTTGTTAGAAGTAACCAACTTTAGGTTAAATGGGATGTTAGACACAAGGAAAAAACCCCTAATCTGTATTTACCATGGACATTTTTAGTGCCTAATAATCTGATCACAGAAATCATCCTCAAAAGCTTGCTGATAACCTATGGTTTAGAATCTAGCACTCTGGATTTTTGGAATATCTTCTTGGGCCTTATTTTCCATACTTCTTTAAAAAAATCTCAATTTTTGGAGTAACCACCTGTTTTCTATTACACTTAAGATCCATTCAATGATTCAGAAATATGTACAGGTCAGAGAGATAGACAGCTTCCAAAATGGTTACTTTACAGGATTTTTTATTTTTAATGTAACATAGATGACTTTCTTTTTTCCAGACGCTTGCAACATCACAAGGCAATATACTAGAAAATAAGGATCTGATTGAATCCTTGAATCAAACTAAAGCAAGCAGTGCACTCATCCAAGAATCACTGGCTGAATCTTTCAGACTTCAGAGTTTCCTTGATAAGGTAGATGAATATTTTAATCTTTAAATGCCGTTTTTCTCCTGCTAAAAATAGTCATGTTTTATATAGAGGAGATACATACATCCACAGGATTATGAGTAACATATTAAATTGAGGGGGGGGTTGAGTAAATGATACTTGTGATATGCAAGTACATGCAGTATTTTCAGAAATCAAAATGCTTGGTTTTGCATATGCTGAATAGTTATACAGTTTAAAGGCTGCCAGTTTGATTTCAAGGAATTTTGTCAAGTATTGGGTTTTGACTTTATTTTTGCCATCCACTATTGCAAACATCATAGTTCATATGGACATTTTTGCTTATTATGTCCCTTGCTATTGGAAAAGTTTAGATCATTGGTGATGCTGTTCATCTGACATCCTCTTTTTGTGACATATTGCAGTTTTCTTCTCTGTTCTTACTGCTTTAAGATTTTCCATTGAATTTTGGGATATGTTCTGTGGTGGGAAAGGACCTTAGTGTTCTAGGGATTAATTTCCAACATGTCCTTCATCATTTAATGAATTTTTTGCTAAAAATGTTTTCTTCCAATTTTGAAACCTAAAGGCAGTGTTGAAGTCTTGAGTGCTAATCCCTCAGTTTTAAGGCTTGAAAAGGATTCAGTTTTCTAAAACAGTGTGGGAGTCGTAGGAATCTTTTCTCGGTGGGATGAGTGAATGTTTATGCAATAATCAGTAGGTGGCAGTAATGCACCTGGGTTTTTTTATGTGTGTGTTGTTTTTCTCCGCAGGAGAGGGACGCCTATCTCCCTTTGGCTGAGAGTGCCAGCAAAATGTACTTCATTATCTCTGACTTGTCCAAAATTAATAATATGTACCGCTTTAGTTTGGCGGCGTTCCTGCGGCTTTTCCAAAGGGCTCTGCAAAGCGAGCAGGTATTTTCTCTTCTCCTGAAGCTTCTAATGCTGCAGAAGAATCCATCTGCTTTGATCCTTAGAATTCATTAGTTACTGTGGACATTTTTTTAAAAAAGCTTATAATAACTGGTGATGAAGTGTTTAATAAACGATGCTGCTCTGTTGTGCTGTTCAGAATATACGAACATGGACTTTTAAATTATCTTATGTTGTATATAAATCACAGAATTTCTGTAGTATCTGAAAGCGAAGTAACTCTTTGTGATTTCTGGCTTGCTCTTTGTCTAAGGTGAGTTAGGAAAAAAGGTTGATTATAACTATTGAAGGCTTCATTTAAATAAATTAATGATCTAATATGCTAATAATGCTAATTTTATCAACAAGGGGTAGAATAAGGAAATACCTATATTTCCACATGGTTTATTTACCCAAAGGAAGGTCAAAACTTTATCTACTTTTATACAGTTTGTAAGCATGCCTACAGGCTGTCCTGTTTAAAGTGTAATTTTTATTCTTCTGTATTCTTAGGCCAGTATATTCTTATTGCTGCACAGAACAGATATATCCCTTGTCACCTCACTAGATCTAAATACCCACACTGAGTAATAGTGCATTTTCTTTTATTCAGCATCTCCGAAGTTCTTTCTACTTCTCTTTGTTTCTACTTTAAAAAATCATTCACCAGCCTTTCATCATGTTTCCTTTGGATTCCTCTTTATTCTGGCATCTGTGATTACAGCTCTCCTTCAGCTCCAGTCATTACTAGGAACACAGTTCTGACTATGTGAACTTGCCCTCTTTAAAGTTCCTATTACTTCTTTTCCACAACATAAGGTTTTAAGTTCTTGTGCTTTCGCACTCCTTCATAATTTTTTTCTTCCTGCCTATAATGTTAGTTATTTAAAGCTCAGCTTCTGGTTTTGCCTTCATTGCTTGCTTTCTTTTTTCCTTCTCTATCCAATTCTTCATTTTTTCCAAGCGATCTATTAGACTGGAAAAGGTATTAGGCAAATCAATTTCCCTCGTTAAACTTATCTCTTCAGATTTCAGCATGGTAGAAAGGAATTCGTAATACCTATAACACACTCCCTACCCCTCAGTCCCTTTCTTCTTTTGTCCTATCTTTCAAATTTTTTTTCCTGTTAGAATTATTCTTTTGATGTATGAGCTTTGAAGGACAGTGTACACTTAGTATTTTCTACAGTGTTCATTTCAGTTGGGCCAAATTCTACCAGAAGTTTAATAACTACTCTTAAGATCAACATACTTGTTTAATAGTATTAAATGTAGTAATTTAATGCATAAGCAATTTTTTTTCAAGTGAAAACTATGAGATTTCAATGATATTTATGTTAGGAGAAGAAACTGTTCTCTCATTCTCAATGTATTTCACCTTATACACAAAGTTGTATCATGTTCATAGTCAAAATATTCAATGTGAAAATATTTATTTCTTAATACTTCAGCATGAACTTCCCATTTAACCATCTGCTCATTGATAGCTTCAGATGAATTTAATAATATGTTTTCAGAAATAGTGTCATTTAGAGTCCAGATTATTTGTGTCATTTTGCTGAAATTTACAAAGTACGTGAAAAGTTTTTTACTTCCACATGAATTTTTGAAATCTGAAATTTCTTTTTTAGGATTCAAGTAATACTGAGGAAAGAATCAAGTTGCTTATTGGCTCCTTGAAACATACAGTGTATGAATATGTTTGTCATTGTTTGTTTAAGGTAAGATTGTATTTTTTCTGGCTTTTATACAGTACACTGGGTTTGAAAGTATTCTTTCAACAGCCAATCTACTTCAAATAAGCAGTACGGTGTAGTAGATGCAAAAAAGTAACCTATCAATATTTAACATGCTTAATGAGGAGGACTAAAAAGGATATGGACAAATTAATATTGCTGATGCACATTCCTCCACTGAGCTCCACCTTTCTGCCTCACTCTGGCTTCTGAGTCAGTCCTGAGCTTCACAGTCTTCTGAGCACTCTGTGTTCGCTCTTATTTGTTGCATTCTTAAAATCAAGCTTTTGTGTGATTATCTGGGGTTTTTTTGGTTGTTTTTGTTTGTTTGTTTGTTTTGGGGGTTTTGTGGTTTTTTGGTATTTTGGTTTGGGTTTTTTTGAAAGGAAACGAAAGTGGTTTTGGTAGGTTCACAGTTGGACTTGATTGTCTTAAATGTCGCTTCCAACCTAGATGGTTATATGTTTCAAAAAGTCCTACACTGTGGTATTCTCCTTTTCACGGCCTGACCTAAATGTCTACCTGCTACCTTGTTTGTTTCTGTCTGTTCCTTGTTCTTCCTCTATATAATCTTCTTAGTGTATTTCCTCTTTATTTCCATCAGGTGTCTTTTTACTTCGTGCTTTTGTACTGAAAACATAGGATAGATATACCTTTCATTTTCAGTTTTAATTTTTACTTTCACATGGGACTGTCGTAACAAGAGGTGTTTGTCTCGTACCTGGCTGAAGAATGCACTGTAGGTCTGCATATCTGGTTTGAATAGTACAGATCACACAAGTCTGTAGTTTGATCTGTGAGAATGGAGAGATCTTGAAAATTTTACATCACCTCCTCTCCTCGTCCCCCAGTCTAGCAATGCTATATTGAGGGTACAGTGGTAGCTGTTATTTCTAAGGGGCTTTGTTTATCAAAGTCCACATGGATTCTCATGAAATAATCTCATATGCTTAATGTCTGTCTTTGCAGTCATGAGTATGTGAAGCCTTCCACAGTCATTACATCTTGGGAATATGGAGGGCAGCTATTTTTATGTGTAAGAAAAGAGTTCAAATACAAGGCAGAGAAGAGATTTCTAGTAGGAAAGATTTTAAGTGTGGTTGGAGTTTAGAAAATACTCAGGGTGTGTTACTGTGCAACTTCAGCCTAATGGTCCGTCCAGCTTACTATTGTGTTCTAATAATGGAGAGAGCAAATAAATTCTTCACACTATCAACAATTCGTTGCTAGTTCTTCCTTTTATCCATGAAAATTTTTGAAGACTGCTGTGACACTGATGCTTTACTAGTGTCTTCAGAAAAGATATAGCTGATGCAAGATTATACTTTTTGAAGCATGTTAGAATTGGGAAGAATGAATTTGTCTGTCTGTTGTTATTATTTGTGTTTGTGTACATAAGCTTCATGTATTCTACTAAATGAAGTGATGCCAAGAAATTAACCTGAGCACTGGAACTGGCCCCTCCTTTCCTGTTAATATGTCAAAACAGGTTTGGTCTGGGCCAGTTAGTGTTCTTTCAAAAAAAATCTAGTTCAAATTTTAGATACAAAATCATTCACAGAGCATCCTAATAAGCAGCTTTGATTTGGATTTGCTCGCAGACCTTATCTGAGAAATGAAAGAGTTAAAAGTTGTGGGTGTTCATGAATGTATTTTATTTATCAATAAATGAAGTTTGACACTAATTCCTAGTTGGGGCCTGTTTGCCTTCTATTCCACAGGCCATTTCAGGTTAGTTTTTGTCTCTTAAGTTGCAAATGTATGTTGCAATTTTGCATTATGTCGTTAAGTCATTAATACGGAATTAGAGGTGTTTTTTAAATGAAGTGTTACTTATTAAAAAAGGCAGAAATGTGACTTTTGCTGAGCATGTAAATACATTTTTACTGCTTTTATTTCAGGCTGATCAGCTAATGTTTGCTCTACATTTTGTACGAGGAATGCACCCTGAACTTTTTCAAGAGAATGTAAGTGCTAGAGAAGAAAATTCCCAAGTATTTTGCTCAAACTTAATATGAAGAGTAAATAAGTAGATAGAAAGTTTTTGTCAATAAGTGTAGGACTTAGATGCAGTTATCTGTAGTGAAGTCAGATTAATCCTATAAAGTCTACCTGCAGTGAAACAGTATGCATAATTGACTTAATACAATTACTTAAACGCGGCTGATTATCCTGAGTCAAGACACATTTAATTATCTAAAGTACCTACATGGGATGGAGAGACAAAACTAGGGCTTTCTGTACTAGAAGCTGGAGACCAGAAAGGACATCAAGTGACAGTAGATGTCAGTTCGATAGAGGAGAGTCCATTATAGAGGTAAAGGTAAAATCAGATAATACACTTGAAGGAAGTATGGAACTTGATTGTATGAAGGATGTGAACTTAAGGTACAAGGTTCAGAAAAGGTTGGTTGGAGCCTTCCAATGTTATGAAAGCAGAGTAATTTCATTGTAGACATATGGATTGACAAAGTGAAATGCCAGTCTTTCAGCAGTGATGTGGCCTCATAAAAATAGCTCATCTTGTTGGTAGAAATATATCTTTGCTGCTCTTCATTATCCGAAGTTCCCTATTTCATATTTATTATTTTGTTTGAGCTTCTGAAAATACTTTGCTGAATCTTCCTTGAGTTTCTAAAGTCATGAAGGCAGCAACCTGAAAACAGTTTCCTGATTAAATTAAATCCTGGCTTTTTAAGTGTTTGTGAGTACAGCGCTATGTGTTGGTTTCTATTGTTTAGCATTCATTTCCATCAGCTATTAGAGCTCTTAGACAGCTTAATCTAGGTTTATATAATGCATATTTCTTCAGTATCTGAAACTCAAGAGTGAAAACAGGCAAATAATATCAATAATTTTTTTACTTCTCTGAAAGGTAGAAGTTATTTTAATTAAATTGTGAAGAGTAATGAAGCTGAAGTGGTTATTCTTTTAAAATTATTTCTAAAGCTTTTAATGTGATGAGACTAGCTTATTATGCTGCTAGAGAATTTAGTATTCCAAGTCCCTGTCCCAAAAGAATTCAGCTATCTGCACTTAAATATTTTTTTGCATGGCGATATGAAATTTATAGTACAACTTCAACAATATACTATAGAATGCCTTGGTTCTTAGTAGGGACATTCTCTTTCTGAATCAATATGTATAGATTTTTCTGAGGTAGTTTTATATGTCTCTATATATTATACTTCTGCTTTTCTTCGTAACAATATTGCACAAACCAGAAAATACTGCATGCATTTTTGTGTGCACAAGCATTTTCTTTGTAACTGGGAGATGAGCATCAGTTTGTAACTGAAAGAGGGAGTTGTTTCAAGACTCAGCAAGATTGATGGGTGCAAAAACCTATACCAAGGTTTGTATCAGCAGTACTACTCTTAGTCAATTGACTTTTAAATTTCTAATGTCACTGTTGTCTTTAAGAAAAAATTTGTATAATAAAATTTAGATATTAATTATGCAAAATTTCAGTACTTACAAAGAATTTTTAGTCTGTTTCTTGCCACCTCCAAATACAGGATTATGTAATTTCTAATGGTTTTAAATACTTGTCTAATCTGTCTTAAAATGATTAAAAACTGTCTTCTGGGATACATATGCCAAGTCTAAAAGTTGTAATCATAAATTCAATCATGCTTTTTGTAGTTACCTGTTCTGTATGGGCTGCTGATACCCCACCAGGCAGGATGTATGTCCTGATAATCTATAGATGGGCAGTCTGGGTAGGAGCTGTGGGTGCTGAGAAAGTATAGAACTTCCCCTTTTCTTTTTCTTATAAAGCGCTGCAGTCACTTAGCTTGAATTCTGCAAAAGGAATTACATTCTGGTAGTATCACCTAGCATTTAAAAAATGTCTTGGAACTCTTTCAGAGCCTAGGGTTTGGTTTGTTTAGCTTCCTGCTCTGTCTTCATGCTGCTACATATTGATCTTCATTCTTAAAAATGTCTTGTGACTTATCTGAGTTGTTCATTTATTCCACCAGGAATGGGAGACTTTTACAGGTGTGATCATTGGAGACACCTTCAGAAAATCAGTAAGCTACATTTATTTGTGTATTTTGAAATAAGGAACATTTACTTTAATCCTGAAAAGTTAAAGTTGTATTCTTACTATGTTGTTTAATTAACTGTATTCATATATTAAAGAAATGAGTAACTTTTCACATAGTAATATAAAAATATGAATTTATGAAAAACTTTTTGAACATGGCAAGTAATTTTTGAATTTTTATAACTTTTTGCCTTTGTTGTATGTTTTCTTTTATATTTCTGTTACCAGGATAACAATTCATAATTGCATGTTTAAGGAGGTTTTCAGCCTTCTTCTGTAACTAAAATCAGTGTTTCTGAATCCCTCTTTCTCCCAGTGTCATGTATGAGTTGTACGTTTTGTATGGATTAATGAAATTTTCCACACACTTTGCTAGCTTTGAGTTACCTTTCTCCTCAGTGTCAAGGGTTCTACATCTGGAGATATATTTATGTTTTCCTAGGTAGTTGAGCAAGTTTGTGAAGCTTTCTTTGCATGCCTGACCAAGCCATGCTTTAGTTTACTAAGTGTCTTTCAGTTCTATTAAATCTGTATACTATTAACATAACATTCCAGTAGAAAAGGGTAGAGAAAAAAGCTAAGCTTTCTATAATCTTGCCTATTATAGCTGTTTTTGGAGCCACATATTTGGCAAAGATTTTGAAAGGTGTTTTTAGGAAGCATGAGCACAATCAGGAATCATGAGCTCAGTCTTTGCCTCCTGTTTTGCTTTTCTGCTCCTTTCCTCCTTCAGGCTCAGCTGCAGTTTACATCATTCGTGATTACTTTTAAAGACCTGTAGCCTTATTTAAATATCTGTCAGGTGTCTTGTACATTGACTGGTACAAGACTATGACCAGTTGGAGTACCTTGATTTTAGAATATTAATGACAGCAACTGTGTTCACATGCATGCTGGGAGAACTGATAAGTCATTTAAAATACAAAGTATTACTCAGGCAGCTGGTTGCTAAAATGATCCTTAAAATCCAGTTTCTCTAGCCATTAAATGGCTCTACTACAAGCTTTGCATTTCAGTGTGACTGCAGAAGTCCCCCTTTGTCTCTCTGGAGTCTTTGTAATTCAGTTAAATGTCTGTGAACTGGGTGATTTTCAAGTATGTTCTTGCTGTAGGTCATTTTCAACAATGTGAGATCTGATTGTATAATGGAATTTAATACCAGTCTTATCTCTACCCCACCTAACACACAACCCATAGATTTTGGAAAGATTGTGCATATGTGTCCTTCAGCCCAGTTCTAAACAGAGTGTTCTAAATATTGCTGACCCATCTCAAGTTTATTTCTACAATTGCTTCCAAGTTTCCTGGTTTTGTTGTTTCTCAGACTTCGTAACTCATGGCTTTCTTTCACAAGAAAGCTTCTGGTTTTTTCTGCTGAGCATTTAAGATTACTCTTGAAGTTGCTCACTGGTTGAGAGATCCAAATATATTTCCATGCAGAGACTGGTCAGACTGCTTAATGTGTACTGTAAGGTCTTCTAATAAAAAATGATATCGTGAATATCGAAATTCCACTAGAGCTTAAGCAGTGTTGTTCAGCCTTAGAATTTCCTCCATGCCAAACATCTAAAGAACAGAAAAATAGAGCTGTGGCCAAATTTTACCAGTGCAAAGATGTTCTGAAGTGGTGTTTTGCCCTTTGTGTGAAGAACTGTCTTCATGATTGCAAATGTGTGCGATGGAGTTTTTTTTAAGTGAGTTGCTCAGAGTGCCTATGCAGATAGCAAATCACTTGTGTCACTTGTTTTTGATGAAAAACTACTTAGAATTGAGTGTTTCGTAAGGATACTCTAAATGATAAAGTGTTTTCAGGCTCAAGCAGCTAAGCAAATATTAATGTCAACAGTACGTTTCATATTTAAATATTTTGGTAGCTTTTTTGTTATGCCATTTATGAACATAGCAAAAGACCACAGAAAGATTGCTGTTAAGAATGCCATTTTTATTAAAGCATGGGTTTCACAATCTTATTGCTCCATATAATGTTTCACAAAAATTTGTGTAACTTGTTTGTGTAATGTAACTTGCTTCCATAAGGATTCACAAAGAAGTGCTCGTGACCAGATTCCCTCTTGGGTAGAACAGGACCGAGTCTGGGCGGTAGCATCTCTGAAGGTATACATCATGTTACCTTTGAATTTAAATTTAATGACTATGTTTTTGGCAGGTATTAATTTGGACTTGAATACTCTCATATGTATTTTTCAGATCAAAAGATTTTGCTGTTTTAAGCTGTTTATTCTGTGTTCCAGAGACCATGGCTTAATATATACTCACTTGAAAAAAAACCCAAAGGTGTTTATTTTTTTTAAATTTTAATCTCACTTTTCTGAGCCTTTTTCATACACATTTCTACCCCATCTAACAATGAATTTCAGTGTATGTGAGTGAACCTGTCATCTTACTGAGATTAGAAAATACTGTAAGTCTACCCAAGGTACTACAATTTTTATAGATAGGAAGATAGAGGAAAAATTGCAAAAAATATTTAATTGTAGATTTCACTTATGTAATGACTTTCACAAATCATATTGCATTAAAAGCCTTTAACTGTTAATTGAGAAATTAGTATTCTCCTTATAAGATCTCTCTGTACATCTTTATAGGTGTTCCAGAGTTTGTGGTTGCTCAGATTGAACTCAAACAAAAACACTTTCTTGCATTGGGTGCTCCTACCACAGTCAAGATTGAAGTCCTCTGATCCTGAAGGGAACTAAAGGAAAATACTAGTCCTGAAATTCTATCTTAGGTTCTTCTCATCCTGTATTTAGCTCAACAGCAAGAAGGAAAAACTTGACTGGTCTTTTGCAAGGACTTTTTTGTTTAACCCAGAGTTCACTATTTCATTTCTCTTCAACCAGGGATCAGGAGCAATCACAATAACAGTGTGGCAAGCATGATAGTTAAAGGTTTAAACAAACAAACAGAAAATGAGTAACTGGGTGAATCAGTAACATGTACTAATAGCAAAAGACCTTGATCATCATTAGAAGAAAGGACTTAATGGTAGAGGCCAAAGTTTAAAATCAAAGAACCTTAAGGTTCTTAACAGTTAGCCTTTCCAGGGAATAGGTAAACAAATGGTTAATTTTAAAATGTACTCTTTCCTTCTCCAACTGCAAGGATAAAATTAAATTTTGTGATTTGCACAAGTAGTGGTCAGAGTGGTATTTGGAAATTAATTAAAATATGCCATGTCCAAATGGCTATTTGTCTTTGTAATTGAAACTATACTATTTGTTTTGTAGGTTTCTCTCCCGGGTCTCTATCAGAATCTTTGCTTTGAAGATGAAAGTCTGTGGAGTACTTTTGCTCAGAGTTCTATATGTGAACAAGAATTTCCATCTTCTGTTGTAAAAAGAATTTCCTTATTTCAGCAGGTAATCTTTTCATTCGTTATATTAATTATGAGTTGAACACTGAAAATAAATTTTACATCCAGGCCTGATTGAACTATAAGCAGTGACAGTATCTACACTATCTTACAGTTTAATTTTTTAGTCTAAGGATTATATGCTTTTTTACTCTTATGCATAGTATTTCTCTGTTATCTGAGTCTTTCTAGCGTTGGTGTATTAGCTGCAACTAAGTATGCCCCGTAAGGTAACAAGTTCTTTAGAAATATACCCAGAATTAATTTTATGGAGAGGTATTAAAATTCTTTCATGGTTGCTTTGTTACTGCCGGATGTGTCATCTTGCTGAGCATCTTTAATTTACTTCATCACTAAATGTGCAAACTCACACATCTGACACAAAATACAGTAGCAGCCTCTGCTTCTTTAGAATAGAAGTCATGAAAGACGACTCCCTGAAAACCTGGTGGTAAAGAACTCACCAAGGATATGGGAAAGGCAAGTTTCTTCCTCAACCCGAGGGTCCTTTTCCACTGGAAGAGAAAAATATAATCCTTCTTGTGTTTATGGAAGAAAAGGTGTTGTTACTTACTTTCAGATGATGCTGTGATTTTTCATTTGAAGTTACCTCACATAAAAAAATCCAAAGAAAGGATGAGGTATTAGACAATGTAGTTTCAAGCTGATTGGCTCTTAGCAACTGTCTATTTGGAGTTTTTTGTGGAGGAGGAAAATTTCTGAAATAGCATGCAGGGAATTTAGGAACAAACCATTCTGGAAAGGAATTTGTCTGAGTCATATTTGATTAATAAAATGCTGAAGAGCACTTCTTATGTGTGCAGTGTGTTGTCAGAAAATGTCTGCGTTTACAGGAAAGTAAATCTGGAATGATCAGTATATCTTGTTTCTTGTACAGAAAGTATTAAGAATGTTTCTATTGATGAAATATACTGAAACTATGTGCTTAGACTGATTTGCCACCCATAAATTAGTTGGAACTGAAACCAGAAATATTACTATTCCAAGTAGGACTTTGCTGCCTGTATACATGCATAGGATTTAGATTACTGGTATAAAGCTAAGTTTGCTTTCTGTCATTCTAGCTACCCACATAGCTACTTTTTTTTAAAACGTCATAGAAAAGTTTGTCGTTTACAAATAGACATTAGGTATAGATCTATCTTCTGATTCTATTGATAGAACAAGCAATTTACAAAAGAACGATTACAGTAGGTTGTCTTGGAAAGGAATGATTGGACAGCTGTATAGTCAGAGAAAATAACTTTGTTCTTAAGATAAATTCAAATAATTCAGCCTTCTTAGAAGAACCTTGCATTTTAAATTGTCACTTTTATAGACTCATTTCCCCTGAATATATTTTATTTTAAGGTACTTGTGGTCCAGGCTGTCAGACCAGACAGGCTACAGAGTGCCATGGCTCTTTTTGCATGTAAAACCCTAGGTAAGTTAATTTTTCATCAGGATATTTCTGCACAACAATTAAGTATCTTTTCTTGTCCTAAGTTTCTTTTATTTTATAGTTCTAATGGGATCTGTGAGTTTTAGCATTTGAAAATACACTGTAAATGGATTTGCTGATTTTTTTATTGCAAAATATTGTTAAAAGTGTTTTTAAAATGGTTTTATTTTTGCTGTGCAGTGATTGAAAATATAATAAAAACATCTGTCAGATTATTTTAGTTAATTCTTGAACACTGGAGTAATAAAGAAAAGAAGATAACTTTTTCTACAAGTTTTACACTGCAGCACTCTCTTTAAGACTCAGATTTCTAAAAATACTATTTTATTTAATATCATTTACCATTTAAAAATCATTAGGTTTGCATTTTTATAAGTTGGATCTCAAAAGACTAATTAATTTTAGTAATTTTTGTCTGTCTCTTGGTGTGTAATACTCTTTGTTGTCTGTGTAAAAATTCATATGATTTAAAGTGATTCAATTCTATGGTTGTCTATTTGCTCTAGTCAATCTGTTTCCTCTCTGAATTCTATTATATCCTAAGTTTGAAACCTATATGCCAAATAATCTTAATATTGCAGTACAGCACAGGAAAGCCTTCCTTTCAGTTTTTAGCAGTTATGAGTGTCTCATTGGGGTGGACACTGTAAGTTTTAAGTCACTTTATATTACTCCCTTAGGCTGTCTGTCAACATTATTTGTTGCTCAAAATTGGCTCCATATCTGCCACCCAGACTGGGATTTTCAGCATTAGGGTATAGCTTCTCTGTCGAACATTATTAGTAGATAGAGAGGACACTTTGGTCATGGTGAGTGTACGAGGCCCACACTGACAATGTCCCTGCCTGGTGGAATCATTTAAATGACAAGAGTGATCTGCAGTGTGTGTGGCTCAAAAGCCCGCAGAGACCTGAATGCAGAGTAAGTTTATTCACTTGCTTACTGTCTTCCACATCTTAATGTATTAAATAAATTGCTTGTTTTGGGACCAGTTCCTTGGAGGAATGCTGCACAAAGGAATGGTTTTGGTGAATGAAGCTACAGCCTCACCAAGCAAGGCAGAATACCAATGACTCCATTTGGATTTTCAAAACCAGTAAATCATCCTCAAATGATCCACAGATTTTTCATGCATATCAGTGAGATCAGTAAAATCATAACTAGCACTTTCTAACCAATAAAAGACGTCATGCTTGTATGAATATTTTTTCATATTTTTCTACCATGTCTTTTTCAGTGTCCCTGCCCTGAAACAACTTAAGCAAATTGTTTGACATGGTTCTAAAGGGAGCCATTAAGTTTCCAGTCTTGTCTGGCTACTTTCCTGTGAGAAAAATTAATTCCAAAAGAGCTGTAATATCCTACAAGAAAGCCTTTCACTTCTGCTTTATCCAGACATGTCTTTTTAAAAAATTTTCTCACATTTTGCCTATATTTTTAAATTTATGGATGAAGAGGGATTAAAATAATTTCTTTTGAAGATAAGTTTCATAAGAATTTTCTACAAATGTATTTTGTATCACCCAAAGCATGCGTAGTTCTTTATTTTACATGCTATACAGAAATGCACCATGTTGGCAGCCTTTCAGTACCTAAAGGGGCCCACAAGAAAACTGGAGATGTACTTTTTACAAGGGCATGTAGTAACAGGACGAGGGAAATGACTTCAAACTGAGAGTAGATTTAGATTAGATATTAAGACAAAATTCTTTCCTGTGAGGGTAGTGAGGCACTGGAACAGATTGCCTAGAGCAGCTGTGGATTCCCCATCCCTTAAAGTGTTCAAGACCAGGCTAGAGAGGGCTCTGAGAGAGGTCTAGTGGAAAGTGTCCCTGCCCATGGCAGGGGCTTGGAATGAGATAACTTTGAGGTCCCAATACAAACCATTCTATGATTCTATGATACAACTTATGTAATATTGTTCTATGTGGAACATACAGTAGCTCAAGTCTGAAAACAGACTGTGCTCTCAAGAAGTGTATATTGCATCTTTTGGTAGTTCTGGCATAGATGTCACTGATTTGGGCTCTTCTGTCTAACTGTATGTTGTGATTTCCCATTGCACCCAATGCTTCACTAGTTAAGAGCCTGTCTAAAGATGCATGAAAATATGTGGTTAACACTATTTAATTTATTATACACTTATACACAGATCTTTGGGGTCATGTATAAATGCCTTGCTTATACTAGGTCAATATTCTAGACATTTAAGTTGTATAATAAAACAAATACTAGACATAAGTAATCATAGTACCAAGAACCATGTATGTCTAATAATTAAGGCTCTCAGGACAGTAAGGAGAGAAGTGCTGCATGTGGACACTACAATTAGTTATAGCAAATAGCATAGCTTCTCATTCCTCTCTTCTCTCTTTGTATGTTTTCCTCAAGACTACACCCTAAATAAAGACTGTAGTTTATATTTGTCAAGCTGGAAATTCAGGCACCATTCTTGTGTATTTTTCTTACCAATATAGGGTGCCTTATACCTGCATGTTGTAAGGATTTTTCCTTCATTTTAAAACCAGTTTTATGGTGTCTGCTGAACAGAGCTCTTGACAGCCAGATGAACTCAAAAGTGGTTATTGAAGCACTCCATCATGTGTAGTCACTTTATTTCCGTAATAATTCTAATTATAGGAATAAAAGAATTATCTCCATCACCTCTGAATATGAAACGTCTGTATAAAGAGACACTGGAAATTGAGCCTATCTTGATAATAATTTCTCCTGGTGCTGATCCTTCTCAAGAGTTGCAGGAGCTTGCCAGTGTTGAAAGAAATACTGAGAGCTACCATCAGGTCAGTCTTAGATAAGTGTAATGATTAAAAACCACGATGTGTAAAATTTTACTGTAGTAATATCTGTTTTACTTTATTTTTCAAGGAAGTTAATATGTAAAATCATATTTTGCTGCCTTTGTTGTTTTGTTGTTTCCACCTGTTTTGACACTAAGTTCTCATTCCATTGACAAAATGGGCTGGAGAAGAGAGACACAATTAGTCATCCTCACAGAAGCAGAATCCAAACAAGAGATATTCCTCCAATGTGGAGAAGGAAAAACTGAGAAGATGGATGGAAAAGAACGAAAGAGGCTGAGAATTGTTATACGTGGTGCAGCATTATCTTTTTTGTGTGGAGTAATTGAAACAAACAAAAGCTACTGAAAACTAGACTTCATAATTTCATCTGCTTATAGGATTTGCATACTTCTTCAACAGTAAATATAAATCAGGTGTTCAGTTCAATACTTAGGTATTGAGAAATTTGGCATCCTTGAAGGTTCCCAAGAGTCCACAGGCCTTTGCTCCTGGTCTGATCTTTCATACCTGGCCCTACTTAGAGCAAGTGATTGGACTAGACACCTTCCAATTCCATTCCAGGATCCATTCCAATTCAACTTATTTTATGAATCAAGTGGTTTTCTAAAATTTCCAATACACAGTATCAATATTCTTCATAACTTTCTGTAAAATACTATTTCCTTCTGTCATTTGAAATATTAAGGGGAGGGAAGTTGATATCTAGCTCATCACTGGTTAGCATAGAAAAGGAAAATGTCAAATTTAATGTTGTTTTTAAATAGTCCTTGAAATTGTTTCTTTCCTGGAATATACACTGATATATTTTTCCCATCAAACTGTAAATATTTAGACCTATTGTCATCTTTTCTAGCTGTGAACATTGCAGAACCCGTATTTCTTACTCTGCTACATAGATTTTCATGTTTATCTCTAAATACCCTTTACATTTTGGATGTTCAAAATGTAGCATAGTGTAGTATTCATTTAAGGATCAGGACTCAAAACAAAATCATCTGAAAGTCATCCTGCTAATGAGAATATTTTGTTATTATTTTTTCCTGCACTTCCTCATGTCGTTTGAATAGAAGATTATAGATCAGAATTTTCTTCTCTGTTGAATTATTTCTCATATGGGATAAAGAACAGAGTGCTAAATTTATGCCATCTGCCACCGTATTGCTGGTGACTTTCAGTTGTCTTCTTTTGGCTATTTTCAATTATTTCAAGATTCTATGCTCAGTCTTATTTAGTCATAGACTCAAAATGCCAAGACTAGACTTTTCAGATTGGCTAAGACCTCTTTATTTTCAACTGGTTCGGTTCAGGGCTTTTTTTATGTATAGCTTCCCAATAGATTCTAAGGTAGAATTAATACGGTACTATAAAAAGTGAAGAAAGGAGTATATGTTAAACTATTCTTATATCTCAGCTGGAAAGATAGCACCCTTAGTTTTTCACTCATCTTAATATAAAATTGAGTATTTCTCTTCAAAGGAAGTACTCCTTATTTCCAGTCAAAAGAAATTTTGTTCTCCTTTATCTCTTATTTTTGCAGTTCTGCAGTAATGCAGTTTATTCATTCATATTTAAATTACTTTTTAACTTCCCAGGGAATACTATCACTGTCACCAAGTGATGTATGATTCTTTCCATAAAAAGACTAGGTAATGTTGTTTGTTCAGAAACTGGCTAGAAAAGTTACAAAGAAAAACTTGTTGCCCTTAATATTTTCCCTACTTAAGTAACCTATCACATTAAATTCTGGTTATCTTTAGAACTCTTTTTTTTACATATGTATCCTAACTTGAAAAGACAATTTTAAATCGGGCATGAGAGATTCTTGATACAACTGTGTCTGCCATTTCAGATTGCCATGGGCCAGGGCCAAGCTGACCTGGCTATTCAAACTTTAAGGGAATGTGCAAAGAATGGAGAATGGCTGTGTTTGAAGAACCTGCATCTTGTTACACCTTGGCTTCCTGTACTGGAAAAGGTGAGGGTAAATAGAGAAGAAGGTACTAGAAACCAGACAAAATTTATATGCAACATTTCTGAAGCATTTCAGACTTTTCCATGGTGATATTTAAAATTCCAGTTAAAAATATACTTCTGTGGTTTTCTCGGTCATTAATAAGGTGAACTGCTTAAGTTCTAAGCAGTTCTGTTCTTCGTGTGAGTGCTTTAATTTTCATACAGTGTAGAGTATTTCTACCACACTGAGTGGGCAAATGCTCCAGTTAGGACTTCTGGTGTTTAATGGGATACTGCCCATGTTTTTTTCATGAGCTATGAATCTGTGTATACTTGAATTTAAGTTTTTTTCCACCTTAGTTCTAGGAGTTTCTTTTTAGTAGTTCTTTTTTTGTGAAGTGCAGCCTGAGTCTGAGTCACTAGGAGGTTTTGCTAATTTGAGATTAAAATACCTCGTATTTTATAGAAACACACACTTACGGTGTATAAGATCATCAACTTGCTAACTAAAATTGAATGTATATGATATAGCTTTCATGTATATCACTGTGAAATCCTCAAATCAAATTAAGTCAGAAGAAAATAATGGAATTCCTTTAATAGTTACTACAGTTCTAATTTTCCAATTTTCAGTGATTTTTGTAAAGTATAGTCCATGGATGTGAGCTTGGAGTCTGTCATCTGTCTAGCAGTTGCCATGTGGCATGTAACTTTAGCATTCCTATAATCCATTCTGAAAACATGGAAAGGCAAAGCAAGATAACACTGATGTGTGTTATCTAGTCTGAACTAGACAGTCTACAGTAAGGAAAGGTTTGTGAACTCCTTGCTGAATAAAAAATTTCAGATCTTGTAAGTATTAAACTATGGAAATGTGTCAGGAGGTTCTTATTCTTTCTATGAGAACATAATACTGAATGTGTTACACTTCCTGCTGAGCTTAATATAGACTAAGATTTGCCGATGTTTGACTCTGCACATCCCCTTGCCTGTTTTGCATACTATTAGCAAGTGTGAGGCTATCTTAATTCTTATGTTTCAACATCCTCTTAGGAGATTGCTGCATGTTTATAATTCAGTTCCATCCAGGTACAGAAATTTAGTTCTCACAGTCTTTCAATATGAACCCAAGTGTACCACAGTGAGGTAGATTGAAAACTGGCCTAATTGCATTACTCCAAGGGTTACATTCAGCATCAAAAAATCCAGATGGAGGCCAGTCATCAGTGTTGTGCTCTAGGCATTGATACTGTGGCCAGGATTGTTTAACAGCTTAATTAATGAGGTGAAAAATGGGACAAAGTGCATCCTCAGCAAGCAGAGATGATAAAAAAGTGAGGGGAATTATTGATGCAACAGATGAGTGTACTTTCATTGAAAAGGACCTTGATACACTGGAGAAGTAGGCTGAGAAGAACCTTGTGAAGTTCAGCAAAGGGAAATGGCAAGTAGTTCCCATGAGAAGGAGTAACTCCAGCCACTCAGACAATTTGGGGACGAACTGGCTGAAAAGCAGCTTGGCAGAAAAGATCAAGGAGTCCTGGTGCGTAAGAAGGGGACCATGAGCAAGCAAGGTGACCTTGTAGCAAAGACCACTGGCATCCTGGGCTGTTTCAGGCAGAGCACTGCCAGCAGGTGGAGGGATGTCACCCTCCTCTACTCAGCTCTGGTGAGACATAGCTGGAGTTGTGTGTCCAGTGCTTGGCTACCCAGTGCAAGAGAGACATGGGCGTTCTGGAATGGGTACAGTAAAGCACTGTGAAGGTGATGAAGGAACTGGAGCATGTATCATACAAAGAGAAACTGAGAGGACTGGGACTGTTCAACTTGGGAAAGAGAAGCCACAGGGGGAATCAGTATTTTGTGATGGGAAAGAGTAAAGGAGACTGAGTCAGACCCTTTTCAGTGGTGTCCCATCATACGGCAAGAGGCTTTCAAGCTCCACAATTCCATTAAACTAGGTACCAGTTATAGCTGTCATTTTTCTTAAATAGCCAAACCAGTCATAGTTTTTCAGATTTTCTTCTTTACTAAAAACACTGAAAACAAAATTATAATAATTATACTCTAGAGATTATCAAAATGAGTGGATTGTGAGAAAATCTCTTCAGAGTTTTTTGAGCTATGTTTCTTCCAACACACATACACAAAACTGTTGACATTGTTCTGAAACCACTTTTCAAGCAAATTTGGTTTTTGATGGCAAATATGTGGGTATCAACTGAGCCTAAAGCACCAGCAGTTTGTTTCCATATATTCAATAATTACATGTTTTTGTGAAGCCTTTATAGTTGAAATAATTTTTGACAATATATCTCTTAGAACTTAATTTTGCGATCTTCAGTTTTCTGTGAATCATGATACATGAAGGGTTCATACAACAAACACTTGAAGAAGAAGAAATCAATATAGCTATGCTGGTGTTGAAAGTCATTGAGATCTGTTGTTGATATGCAGCCCACATTGCAAGCCTTCTTAATTTTTGATGTAGCGTTCTGGTGTTTTTGTACTTAAAAGAAGTAAAGAACTGATTTATATTTTTATGTCCTGAATTTAATATCTAAGGAAAAGGTGGGAATATTTTGACTTAGCCAAGATGAACATTGAATTTGAGCACAGCAGTGATATAGAATGTGTGAAGGCAACAGAACTATAACCTTATGTGTAAAAGCAACTGTAGATTTTTTAGATCTTAGACTTTCTAATCCAGGATATTATAATTTTGTAAATACTGTTTTATATATATTTTAAAAAAGCCACCTCAATGCCTGTTTCAGTATATAACATCTCTTTAATAGGAGTTGAATACATTACATCCTCAACCAAACTTTCGTCTTTGGCTTACTACTGAAGTTCATCCAAAATTTACTCCGATTCTGCTTCAATCAAGTCTGAAAATAACTTACGAAGTAAGATCTGTTTGGAAAGCTTTTATTAGATTCTTACATTGAATGAACCTGATGTATAGCAAACTATATATTTAAGTAGAATAACTGGTTTTACCCTATATTTCAATTAAATATAATACAAAAAATACAATTAATTTATCTTGAAAGATTAATTTTTTCCTAGATGCTTTTTCCAATTGAAAGTATGAACTAAAAATAAATTTACATGGGGGAAGTAGTTGTTCTATTTTGAGCTCCAAATTATTTTGTGCATTTAATCAGTGATTCTTAAAAACAAAAACCTACACAGGTGCTGTTACATGGATGGAAACCAAAGAATTTCTCCTTCTTGATAAATATCCTCATCTGAAGATCACAGAATCCCAACTTTTCTTCCTTATTTTCCTTTTTGGCCCCATAACTTTATACTCCCTGGAGCCTTTCAACACAAATGTCTCTCCTCCCATACAGCAGAACATACAGTTTAAAGCCTTTACTCAAAACTGAGAGCTTTGCATTTGAAACAGCTCACCTTAAGGAATAACTGGGACCATGTTCCTCTAACTGATTGGGAAGTAGTCCAATCATGAATTCACTTAAGCATTAATATCCAGTGTGGAAATCATTAATGGGAGTGCTCCTAAGTCTCCCATTTGTAATGGAGTGTGGAGATTTTGCCTGCAGCTAATCCAAAAACTTTGACCCTTTAGATTCCAATGTTGCTGACTTTCAAGAAGCTGAAATTGTTACACTTTGATATTGACTGCAGGTATTTTTCAGCTTTTGGAGTACCTTCCTGGTTATATTGTAGTCTTCAGTGGTAGAGAAACTGCAGGACTGTGTTACTCATCCCACTGTCTTTGGAATAATTGGAACTTTGCACAAATGCAATATTCTAAATCCTTTTGTTTCCTTTCCAATTGTAGTAAATATTTTGTTACCGTGAAAGAACAATGATAGGCAATGACTTGGCAAATGATATTTGATTATTATATGGTTGAAGTATGTCCCAGTGTATGTAGAATGTTACCAATGAAGATACCAATATTAATAAAAGGGTCAGTTTACTACAATATTTTGCAATTATTTGTCAGAAGCAACTGTGGTAGTCTTATGGAAACACAACCATTTTTCAAAAGAAAGAATGAACAAAGAGCATTCTTAGAAACACAAAATTGTAATTTAAACATCTTTAAAATTTATGTTCGCCTTCAGACTTGCAAAGAATTTGAGAATGGCTTAGTATCCAGTTGTTTTTACTTTAAAGCACTGTAATTTCTGTTACTATATGCAGCTATTTGTAGTGATTGTGAACATTACCTACCACTAAATCAGAGAACTGGCATTTTAGCATACGTATATACCATATCTGTATGCCAGCTAACAGCGTGATGATGGCATAAGGCAATTTGACATTCATCGCATCACAGAAGTAATTGGTAGATGAGCTTCTAAAATCAGAAAAAAGGTTCTATTGTTTGAAAACAGTTAAATTTACTTTATGCTGATGTATTTTGATAGAGTACTATTCTTTCACTAAGTTCTTTTAGTGTAGTACAGTCCTATCAGTTGATCCTGGTTACCTGATCACCATTTCCTTCAGTATGTTGAAGTTATTTTCAATATAGAATCATTCTGTTATTAGGCCATTTATTGCTAACAACTTATTTTTCTTGTTAAATTTTATTCTTTTTAGTACTGTTTGTCATTTCATTGTTACAAACTTTAGGTTACAATTTAAGATAATGGCACATAAAAATATCAGGTTTTCTGTCTAGAACAGTATTTTTCTTTCCAATGCAGGCACCTCCAGGCCTCAAAAAGAATCTCTTGCGAACTTATGAATCTTGGACACCAGAGCAAATCAACAAAAAGGGAAATCTGTCTCGAGCACACTCTCTCTTTTGTTTAGCATGGTTTCATGCTGTATGCCAAGAAAGAAGAAATTATATTCCTCAGGTAATATTTTATTTGCTACCTTTAAAAAAATTTACCCCATTTATTAGCTTTTATACTTGGAAGCATTTTTATCACATATATGTTAGGTCATATTCAGAAATGAGAAAAACTTGGATATTTCTGCTGCCTGCCTTTATTGTCTTCAAATCCATTGCAAAATAAGATCTTAGTAACCTCAGTTTCTGTCCCTCTGAAAATTGCACCTGCCTCCATGGGGTTATTTTGTGATTCATGTGCTAAGTATACTGATGCAGATTCGAGGTCCCATGGAAAAGATTCTGTAAATTCTGTTTGCTTGGGAAGGAAGAAATATTATTGAAACACAATTGAATGGAAAACATGAGAAAAGAGACAGTAGTGGGAAAGAGGAAATGACATTGTCTACTCTTTCTTCATACAGACTCCTTCAAGGGAGAAGGAAGAGCGAGGGAAATTAATTTCTTGTGAGGTTTATAATGATTTACAGAGATGTGGTTTTTCTTAGCTTAATTTTTGTTCAAAGTAAACATTTTTTTCTGGCTGCAGATGCTTAAATTAAACAGACCAAAAAACCCACCAAACAACAAACTGCTCTATGTCTTGTTTATATTACTCTATTTAGACTAGATATGAAATTACTCTGTCATCTGCAGGATTTTATCTGGCATAACCTGGAATGTTTGATAGTTTTTTGCTAGTTTTGACGTAGCGACTTTTCTTAAAGTTGATTGCCTTTTGCAGGAAGAAGCTTTTGAATATGGTGTTCAAGAAGTACAATAGGTGAAAATATTGAAAATATTAAACTGACATAGGAATTCTCCTTTGTTCTTGCTCAAATTCACATTCATTTGGCACCAGTTTTTCAAGGAATAAAAGATAGGATTGGTACTTTCCCTTTAATTCCACTGCATGAATGTGCAGACAGTGATGGGATTATATTTCAAGATTAGCAGTTTCTAACATTTATGGACTGTAGTTAATCTCAGATAGAAGTGCTTGTATTTTATAAGGAATTTCGAGGTTTTTTGGGTTCGTGTACAGATCTGTCCAAAAACCCCAACATGAATGCTGTTAGGAGCATCTTTCCAGTATATGACTTTCAGAGTGGCTGGCTGATAGTTTATTGTGATCTGTGGAGCAGCTGAAGTCTTGACCTCAGGCTGTATCCATCTCACTGGACACATGCATGTTGTCTGACACATTTGCATTTCTCATCATGAAACATATGCACTGCTGCTATGATCTGAAAAGGTATGCACAGGTACACCTCTAAGAAGATAGAGCAACAGGACATACCTTTGAGATCTGGATTTCCTCAATTCTTTGTCATATATCAATATTTATTTATACTTACCCATTTACACTAAAAGCTTTTTGTGAGAATTGCGTACACAGTACACATTCCTGCTATATAAAGACTAATGCCACAAGAGCAAAAAGGAGGCACAAACTGCAAATGATTACAATATGCACATGGTGTGGTAGTATTTTTATGGTAATGGTACCAGTAATTGATAAATTCTTTAGTCAGAAGTGACATGAATTAAGGAGTAAGATGATGAGAGTATATTAAAGACGCTGTTTGAAGAATCAGTCCTATTTATGAAAATGCTGTCTCTATACTGAAAGACAAAGAGGCCCTCAGAAATAAAATCGTAAGTCTATGTATGATCTAGTCACAGATGTCAGTGAATTTTAGTTGAAATAAATATTGGTAGGAAATAAAATAACCTTAAGTTTACATATTTGGTACTCAATGGATTGTGGTTTGTTTAAGTATATAAAGTTAAATGCACTGTTAAACTGATTTTTTTTTTTAATACTACCTCTAATGACTCAAAAAATGCACTTTAGAGGACACAGGTTGTTTCTTTCTTCATTAAGTATTATACAGCATTCGGTAACCACGTGATATTGGTATTTTACTGCATTATCATCACTGTGTGACTAATTAAATTCTTTGGGTTTCTTTTCATGGTAGGGTTGGACCAAGTTTTATGAATTTTCGTTGTCTGATCTCCGTGCTGGTTTTGACATTATTGATAGACTCTTTGAGGGTAAGTCACTTCTTAAGGAAGTTGCATTAGTAGGGGTGTTGCATGAAGAGCTTTATCTTTCTACAGCCCTCATATAAGAGTGGAGATGCTGTAGAGCTCATCACCAGTAAGCAAAATCAGAAAAACAGGGTGAATCATAAATCCATTTTTAAGTGATTGGGTAAACCAATAATTTCCTGGTGCCCAAGAAGTATTCTGCTCATCTTCTTGAGTCCAGAGGAACAAATAGGAAATACAGGGCTGCCTGGGAGATGAAATCTTGTGTCTCTATTCCTTCCCAGTGTGAGCTCCCCTAAGTACTGAATAAATTAATTGAATATGAATTGAATATGAAAGAATTCTTCATATGGAAACTCAGTATTAGATAGACCTCACTTCACTCTTCTGTTAAGCCGTGTAGGAATTTCTTAATATCAGTTAATATGGTAAAGGTAATTTTTTTTAACTCTTTGCATTTTGTATCATTTCAAAGTAAATGAACTGATCAGGAACTCTACATATCAGGAACTGATATGTAGAGATAATTTACAATTGTTGACTTAAATGGGATTTGTGGATGATTAATACTTCTGAAATTAGACCTTATTTATACAGACTTGAAGCACACGGTGATGTAAAGAGATTGAAGCATTAGGAAACAACACTTACCACCCGTAAAGCCCCTCTTAAGCTAATAGCCACTTCCCCCTTTTGCAATGGACTTTAAGGAGTACCTTTCTGATGACGCTTTTACCTGCACATGAGAGCTATAGGATATAATTAGGTCATTGTCCCACCTAGTTATTTTGGGCAACTATGATAGAATGGAGGAAAAATAAGATATTTTGAACTTGTGGGATACACCTAGGTCAGAGTCATCTAATGCAACATCAATCTGACCAGGAAATTATTAGTAACATGCTTAAATATATGTTAAATATATTGTGAGATTTATAATGATTTTCAAAGTATCTATCTGGATGTCTTTTTGTTTGAAAGTTGATGTTTCCAATAATCTTACCTATTTTGGGTATGATCTGCTTTTGATTTAATCAATCAGTTTATTGTATGAAATCAGATGGCACCATTGTAGAATATAGTATATAAAACTTTATTCTGACAAAGGAGCATAAAATGAAAGTTCTAATAGCAAAATTTCTGAAATGCCTGTAACTAATGCATATAACCAATTGGTTCAAAAAGCACTTCAAGGCTAAAGTAAAATTTCTATTAATTCATTTGCAATACAGTAAGTGTTCATTTTATCAATGACAAATATTTACAAACTCTTTCAAGTTTCTGCAGCTTTTACTATTTGGTCATGTAGAAGAACAATTAAAAATTAACTATTTTATGTGTTCATCTCTTTTTATTTCCCTGAAGAAGTGCAGTGACAAAAAGAAATGCTTATAATGCAATGCTATCCAGGGATACAAAACTAATATTAATTTTAATTCATAGGTTCCAAAGATTTTCAGTGGGAATTTGTTCACGGCTTATTTGAAAATGCAATTTATGGAGGCCGTGTAGATAATTACTTCGATATGAGGGTTCTTCGGTCCTACTTGGAGCAGCTTTTCAATTCACGAATCATTGGCAGTTTAAATACCAGAGGCAAGAAGATCAGTAGTTTCCCATGTTCGATCTCTTTACCGAATTCTTGCAGTATTTTGGTAGGTATACATCTCCTATCACCTAATAAATAATTTATTTATCAAGAATTTACCTTGAAATATTTCTACAAAGAAAATCAAAGTTACAATCCAAAGGATACCTCTGTTTCTTCAGAAAATTAGTTCTTTTGTGTGGAGTATTTACTCTTCTCAGTTTAGTCACTCTTCTTTTTTATGATATCTGACTGGACTTTTGTGCAGAGCAGCAAAGCTATGAAGAATTGAGTGAAAGAAATTGGATTAATTTATGACAAGAATGTAATTACATTTTTATATAATTAGTATATTATCAGAAAAATAGTTTATTTTAAAGACTGCTAAATGCTCCTGCAACTTCTGGATGAAATAGAAAAATCTAAATATCTCCTTGTTTCCAAAATACATAAACATTCTGATGATCTGCTGGCAGGCCTTGGAAGGGTATATGACATTTTATTTGGTGACGAATATGATTCTGATCCTCCTTCAGTATTTCTTTAGTGTGAAAGGGAATTCAACAGTCTAAACAACTGATCTCTTCCTGTCCTTTCACAATATAATTATTGCTGTTGCTATGATTAAGATTCAGTTACACTTTAATGGAGGACTCTGTAGTAGACCTATAATATAAACTGCTGTAAATAGTATTATTGAATAAAGTAAATTTCTGTTATTTGGCATTCTCTGCTTGGGTTCTGATTGCTTAAGTTTGGGTTGGGTTGTGGTTTTTTTAAATTTCTTTAATATGATCGTTATTTTTTATTTACTGTAGATGTGCTGTGTTAATATCATAAAGACAGAAGGAGTAAAACCAGGCTGGTCTCTGTTCTTGTAGATAATATGGTCAAGTAAATGAATCCTTGTTCACAGCGTGCACAGCATTTAATATCTCTTGCTATCTTATATGATTATTTATGTAAGAATTTATACTTCTGTATCTTCAGTTAGTGTTTCCTCAGTGTTTGGTGTAGAGTTCTTGAAGGAAGAAATTGTGGGGTTCCTGCCATGGATACCTCTGCGGACGGTTTGAATCAGCTCTCTCTCTGCCCTTCAGTTTCAAAGCATGGTAGTTTATTGTGAAAGAGGGGAGGAGAACCCTGCCACAAGGCTGCCAGGCGCAGCCCCGTGGCAGAGCAGGGGCATTGGGAGAGTTACAGAGGGAAGAAGAAGTTGCAAGAGAGCAATCTAGCCCATGCAACCACATAAGACAGATTCCATGATGAATACTCTAATTTCTACTAACCAATCTAGAATGGGATACAAATTCTACATCATTTGCATACAGCCTATGAGAGTCCTCATATTACCATAGCTGTTACATATTTAAATCTTACAAAACTGGTTTTTCTGCTTTCGGATCCACTCCAGAGGAAATGCAAGTTTCTGTTGTAACATCATTCAGCTTGGACCCTTTTTTCTCCAGCTATCCACTGGTTGGTATTTCAAAGTTTGTCTTCATTTCTATTTCTTCTGATGCTTCAGCATCTTTTGCTAAGCAATAATTTCCATAAGACCTTCCCATTTCTTCTTCCCCAACATGTTCTGCTACTGTTGTTACCTCTGAAATGACATTCCATGTTAAAGTAAGCTGTGCATATCCAGCACGTGCTCCTGCAAGCAAAGACAAAATGCATGTGACATATACGCAACAGGGTGCAGCCAGACTTTCAAACAGTAAATATTTTTGCCTTTAAATCACAGTAAAAGAGATGTCCAACACCGCTGGTCTACCTTAGTCTGCAAGGCTTCTTTCTGTTCTGTGCAAGAGAACATCACTAGTGACACTGTAACCACTATTATGCTATTCTGCATCTCCAATGATTATGCAAACCTATTTTTACCTAAACTATTTCACTTTCTTTGAGTGATACTAGCTTCGTAGATTTAAATAGAAGTGAGTGCTCTTGATTTTATAAATACGCATTATACTCTTATTAGAATTTCAAATGCCAAAGTATTTTTTTTTTATACTGTCATTAATCTTACCTTTAAGCTTTCAACAGAAATATAGTAGCTACTTTTCAGAGACTGTCTTGGCATATATTTGCTTTCCTGTGATAGCATCACTGTAATGAGAATTGCTTTTTGCTCTTTTAGTGTGGTAATGTAATATAAAAGAAGATAGTTTCTGATAAATAAAATTAAGAAATCTATAAATAAAATTACCAAAATATGTCATGTCTTACATACTTATTTTCATCTTTGTGTTATGCTATGCACTTAATGAAATTCTTTTCAGCATATACGGTGTTAATTTTCATGAGTGAAATAAAAAGTTCCCTCAGTTATGTCTATTCTTTTCTTCTTATGCAGGATTATCGTAATATTATTGAAAGCCTTCCAGAAGATGATAAACCTGACTTTTTTGGCTTGCCCGCTAATATTGCTCGTTCATCACAGCGTATGATCAGTTCCCAGGTAAAGTCAGAATTTTTCATTGATACCTAAATCTTTTCTGCAGCCATTATAAGCTGAAAAACCCAACCACCTGTCCATAAATACAATTTCCATAAGAAAGTCAGAGTAAATGGATGTATTTTTTAAATTGAATTTTATCTGTAGAATATTTTAATATAATAACATTTAATTTTTAGTTACAAGAGTATTCATTTAGAACTTAAATAAACAAATAATTATTGAGAAAGTTATTAAAAGAGTTATTAAAAGAAAGTTAGTATTGAGAAGATTAATAAATTATTGAGAAAGAATAATTCTGTTCACATTGAAGAGTTGTATGATAGTTTTACACATAGAATATGGGTAAGATTTTATGCCTTTTCTGAATGAGAAATTCTGAAGAGTTCTTCCAGAAATTCCAGAATACTTCCAATTAGTCAAAAAATTCCATCATTCCAATTAGAAATGTGATTTTTTTGAAAGAAAGTTATTCTTACTGAAGATCAGCATATAACTACTTGGGCATGTCATAATGAAATTACCATCATAATGAAAAGTGAGTTCAAGGGTGTTGTAGGTCTTAATTTAAAAATTCACTGATTTGATATATTTCCTTTGTTGATTTTACTGTAAGATATGGTAGATGGCAATATCGTAGTCAAGAGTTCTCAGCTATCATTTAATTGCAGTCTAGTCCAGATTTGAATATATATTTAGTATATGAGAATGCATTGATCTTAGTGCTGGAATAATAGGCAATGATTAAATGGTTCTTACCTCTTTTGTTTTAAGATTTGTGTGTAGAAATTGCAGCTTGTGTTAGGGACGTGGTTCACCCATTACCCTGGATACTACTAAGAATACAGCTGGGGCAGCTTTCCTTCTCACCTTTGGGGGAGCCCAGAAATTCTGAGTGTCCCTTGTTCTCCTCCTTAGTTCTTTTTTGTCAGTCTGTCAAGGGAAACAATGGAGTGATTTGAATTCCATGTATTCATCAACACATGTCTGGGTGTTTGGACAAAGCTTTTCACTGCTGGTATTGTGTCACTTCTCATAGGTATCAATTCAGTTGCTTAAAAATCGGGATCTTGTATAATCTGGATATGTCCTGGTGTATTTAAGACATCTACTAGGCACTGTCAAATACACTGCAGGGCCCAGGTGAATACATGTTCTGCTGGGCCAGCAACTGGAATTCAGGGCAAAATGGCACTAGAAGCCAGTGTTTAAGCAACTGATTCCCACTACTTGTGCACCCTGATCCAGTAGAGTGTGGATTTGGTGGTCCTGTGTCATATTTTTCTATCTGTGACATTTTCATGGCACTATGTGTAACAACTGAATTGAGCTCCTAATGTCTAGAGTCAAAGAAGTAGTTTGACTAAGAAGTGCCTGTACCTTAGCCTAAACTTGAAATTTAGTAATACTCATAAGCAGGTGAAGGTCCACCTTTTGTTTATTGAGGTCTGCTGGTCGTTCTAATACCTTCTACATCAAATATGGAGCAAGTTTAGGACTTTGAGGCAAAAACTTAAATTGTTTGTTCTGTATTTTTCTTTCATTGCTTTTCAGTGAAGTTTGAGATGAAAGCACACAATTACTGTATGAGTGCAATTAAACAGTACAAGTCTTTTAAATACTCACTAGCATAGTTTGACTGGTAAATTAGTTTTGTCAGATAACATGAACATTGATGGATTTGAGAATCTTACACAGATCTGTGAGGTGAATTGGTCTGTATATCAAGGCTCTCTTTAACTTTCTGCACAGCCTGGGTGTGCTATCTTATGTATGGATAAGTTATAGAGGGGGGAAAAAATTAAATCATAGAATCATAGGTTGGAAGAGGCCACAAGGATCATCTGGTCCAACTTTTCTTTGCAAAATCAATTGGAAGTTCCCTATGACTGGAATTTCCTATAATTTCAACACTTAAGAATTAAAGTTTTTTAAAAAATACCTGATTGTTTGCTCACAGTCACTTAAAAAGGGCTCCAAGCAGAAATTTCCTATTGCTATAAGACCTCTGATCCACTGGAAAAAAAAAAAAAGCCTTTGAGTATTGCATTTATTGACTATCAAATACAGTACTAGTAAATTTGTTTAAATGTTTCTGTTCACACAAATCATAGCTGTATTGTCAGACTATTTGTGGTTTTTTTAGAACATGAAAATATAAAGATAAATAAAGAGAAATAAGTAAGATGAAGGTGCATAAGGTAATAAAATGAACTCAAGAACATGTCTATTACAAAGCTAATAAATGTCTGAGATTCAATGTAGTTCCTTTGGTTTTGTCTAAAAATCATTTACATAAATATCCATTTAGATGCTTTGTTTCTCTCAGATTCACTGTAGACTGCTAGTTATTTTTTTAATTTCAGCTGTGCATTCATAACTTGTTAAAAGCTGCAGTTGTTAAAAATGCTAATATTTGAAAATCAGAATAGACTCAGAGTTCTCATGTGAAAGGAAATAGATAATGAGTGCATTTCCATGTAAACTCACACTCTGCTGAACTGGTCTGCCATAGCATTAATTATAAGATATAAATTATGGATTATAATCTTGAAAATGTGACACTGCTGTAGTTACAATTCTGTGAGGTGATTTTTTTTGTCATATGAGAGATTTTTTCATCCTTCCAATAGTAGTTTGTGGTATTTCTTTAACTCTGAGGCAATTTAAGTAGCAGAAATGTGAGATTTTCCTTCAATTGTTCTTCTTCCTAACTGTGAATCCTGTTCCATTTCTGACTGTGGCAGCTGTTTTAGATCCATAGGTGATCCCATGGTTCACAACTGGAAATAGAATGATTGTTTTCTAACAGGAGTGTTTATCAAAAATCCATTACCAAGCTAAAGCAAAGAAAAGGTGAATGAACAAGGGTAGTCAGAAATCAGTTGCTACGAGCTCAGTCGCCATGGCTTTACCACCAGAACAGTGAAATGTAATACTGTGTCCACTACTTCACTGATTCTGTGGACTTCCTATGAATATTATTAATTTTTCATGCCTAGGAGGGATAATTTGTGTTGCTGCAGCAACACACTTTGCTGTAGTAGAAATAGGCTGCAGCACAGTGCAGCATTTTGCAGTCATGCGGATATCTCTTCTGTAACCTGTGCAGTGCTAGTGTTTGGGTAAACCTAAAACAGCAATAAAAAGAAAGAGACTTTCTTCAGAAATTTTACAACCGTTCATTATATTCACAGCTTCTTATCAGCAGAGAATTTTTCTTATTTAAAAGCTGAGTATTGCTAGCAGTATTATTTTTACATTGGCAATTACTAATCGAAATATTAGAAATTAAGTCTTGCAATGTTCTGTAGTGTAATTCAGAGAGTATTAATATTGAATGCATACTGGTAAAAGCCATTTTGTTTTTAAGAAAACATTTTACTTAAAAAGACATGATCATTTCAGGAATATGACTTAGATTTTTTTCTGAATTTTGTGCTTAGTTGCTCTAAGTAGTAAATTTTTAGAGCCTGGATTTCTAGAGTTCACTGTGTCTCTTTGGTTCTACCTCACCTAATGCTAGAACAAGCCTTTTACACGTCTCTTACATTGAATATGGTTGTGAATAATCATACATCTCTTGCTGTGTTCTCTTTGCAGAACAATACATTAAAATAGAAAAAAACTGTGCTGACAGGGCAGCTGCAGGCGTCAGTATACCTCATCCTGCCTACTTAACAGCAGTAGAGGTTTTCTGTACATCTGCAACTCTAGTTTCCTCACACTCAACGAGAGTCCTTACCCGTTTAGTTACAGTCATGCTCCTTTCTCCTGATCTGATAAACATTGTATTTTTGCCTGCATATTGGCCTCTATTCAGATGGTCCAATCTCCCAGTCTAAGTTCTAACCAATGATTAGAACAATCAGAATATGTGGAGGTTTGCTTTAGGTTTCCTGTGCAATGAGAAGAGTCTGTAATTTAGATATCTTTCCAGTGACCTTCTTGCAAAGTGGGCTTTTGGTGTCAGTGTACTCATCTCTTATTCTTAGTTCTGTGTTTTTGTGAATTCTTATGAACAAATTTCATCCTCCATTATAATTTTAATAGAACTGTACATAAGTGTCTTCATCAAAATAAAATTTATCGTATGTGATGAATGGAATTTTTACAGACTGAAACAAACCAGGCTTGTCTATGTATTTTTACACCTTGGAAAAGCAGTAAGAACTGTCCTGTTCTGTGCAGGATTTACCATGCCTGCAACTAATATGACTTACTGCCAGTAACCACCGTAGGAAGATGAAGTGAAAATGCAGAGGCATTGTTTTGTCTCCCTTCCTTGCAAAGCAGACATAGTCATTGCAGGCACTCTAGAGAGAGTAGCACTTAAAGCTGTCTGTGGTGAGTGATCCCAACAAATCCTGCCGAACGCAAATGGCTGCAGTAAGTTGTAGCTATGTATGATCAGTTGACTGGGTAATCTAAACATTCTTCAATAATACAGCAAATTATTTGGAGAAAAAAAGCCAATCAGTGACTGGCAAGTTGTGCAAGACTCTTAAAATATGACATGTTCAAACATTATGCCAATGATAATGAATATGGCTAGCATGTGGTTTGCTCATTGCTAATTTCTATATACACCTGGTGGCCAGCCAAGGCCAACCCCATACATCTTCAAAGTGCTTAAGGACACCACAAATGGAAAATAATCCTTTGGGACTCATTGCTGAAGAGTCCACAGACTGTAGCTTCTTACGAAGATTTCAAATAAATACTATAAAATTATTTAATTGTAGATTTTATATACAAAGTAAAAACACTGAGCTCTGAATACTTATAACCTAAATATTAACTGGATTCCAGTTCACTTCAGCTGAATTTTCTGGAAGTATTTCTTCTCCTGTACTTTGTCCTTTGTAATTTTATTTGCTTTTCAACCAGCACAGTGATACTCTGCAGTTTAGGTGGTTCAGATTTTGCAGCAAAATTAGTTGCTCTAAGAACCTTTTTCATACTAATTTTATAGCCCTCAAATAGAATCCAAATCTGTCTAGCATTTTCTGTGACAGGGCAGGGGATATAAGATAATTTAGTTTTCCCAGATACATTTCCCTCAAACCCAGCTGCATGCTTGTCTTTGCCCGTTTTGTCTCAGAGTGAGTGACAGGAATGACTCTCACTTCTCCTAGTTAACAACACAATTGTTTTTATTATCTGAAAGCAATTGCAGAGAAATGGTTTCTTGAGATGCTTCTTTTTCTTTTAATCATAGCTATTTATCGCAACTCTTTTGATAATAATTGAGTCTGCTTGTCTGCCCCATCTAACTAATTTCTCTGTGGATTCCATATGGTACTCACGAAAGCACCACAATGAGTTGAACAATTACTGTAATTCTAATATGCTGCTTTGTATTGTTACCAAGAGGACTGACTGGCTGTGTGACATATTCGAAGGAGTACTTTACCCATCATGTATGTGCTCTTTCCTGATGGTGCACCCCTCCATTTCTCTTTGGGCTTTGGTCATTGCTGCCTCATAAGTTTAGTTTAAAGCTCTGCTTGCTAGCACCAGTCTTGCTGGCGGATACTTGTTGCATTTTGTCACGAGTTCTGTCTGCCCCTAACTCAGTCTCTCTCAAACAAGGTGCCCCAGCCAAAAGGGAGAAAGTTTTATCTGCAGCATACCAGCTTTGCAGCCAAGTTAACATTCCTCTATTGCTATTCCATTGCCACTAGCAGAACTGGTGAGAACACCACCCAGGCCCCCTGTCGGTGGTCACCTGCCACTTAATGGCACTGGTTCTGATCCGTGAGTCGGGCCCCAGTAGCCCACGTGCTGACAGAACTGTTCTCCCTTCGATTGTTTCTACTCATTCTGCAATTTCACATCTGCAGGAGGAGAAGGAGCCTTTTCGTTCTTGCTGAAAGTCACGAACTTCCCCTTGTATTTACCCGTACAGATATTTTTTTGGATAGTCACTACAGATTGGCAGCTAAACTAATAGAAAAATTATTTTCTGAGAGTGATAGTCATTTCACAAAGCTTAATTTTTCTCAGAATTAGGTGCTTAATCTAATGGTTATCTAGACTTCCTGTATATTACAGTCCAGTTCCAAAATATCATATTCATACCTGCCATGGAGTGAATTATATAGATGCTTGAAATCCTGTTTCCTTCACTGGTGTTATCTTCAGTTAATGTTTTAGTTTTTCTTAAAATACCTACTGTGTTAATACCAAGTATTTTATTCAGATGTTATTCTAACATTTCCCACAAGTCAACAGTATTTTAAAAAAAGATATTGTGGAATTAGAGTTTATCTTTGAAATACACAGAGAGGTTCTGTCAGATTTTTAGTTCAGCTCTCAGAGGATATTTTGTTTAAATCCTACTAGAAAAGACTTGTGATGTATTTATTGATTCAAGCCACTTCAAATTCCCCTGGCTGATATTGAAATAATTTCTTATGAGTTTGTTTTTCTTTTAAATGTTTAAGTACTGTGATAGAAAAATATGATAAGCCCAATTCAAAGTGAATTGAAATTAAAAAAAAGAAACCCCAGTCTAATATCTCTCATCTAGCTTCAGTCATATGAATATATGAATATTATCCACCTCTTCTTAGCTAGTTATCATGTTGGTTTTTTTTGGTTACTAAAGAAGGACAGGAAGTTACAGGGAATAATTTGTACTATCTTAGATAGGCATATAAGTAAAGGAGTGAATCACCTTTTGGAATTACCCATTTCTTTCCATTGAACTTTGGATCAAACTTTATAATAATGTCAACAGCATTTGTAAAACTCGTATAATGAACATTTTAATGAGCATTTAAGAGATTAAAGAAAACAGCAATAACTACCAGGTTGTTGCTTATGCAGAAAGCAGGAGGGTTTCTTTTCTACTTGTCGTGGGTTTGACCCTGGCTAAATGCCAGGCACCTACAACGTTTGCTTTCTATGCTCTCTCCTGCTGCAGCTATGCAGAGGAGAGGAAAAACTAACACAAAACACTGGACTTATGAGTTGAGGTAAGATCACTGATAAGGGACGCACAAGATTCAGGGCAAAAGCAGGCGGGAAACTTAAAGTTGCAAAAAAGTGATTTATTAATCTAACAGAATCAGAGGATAAATTGGAGATAAAAATAAGCTCTTAAGACACCGTTTCTTCACTGACCCCCCTTTCCCTCTTAAGGCACCGCTTCCCAGCTCACCCCCTCCCCCTCCTTTCCAACTATCCAACAACTCCCGGGCAGGGGCAGGGTGTGGGGTTTTTCTTAGGTCAGTCCATCGCAATTCTTCTACTGCAGACACTGCTTCTCTATTCGTCCTCTCTCTCCATTCA